>JAMWET010006738.1:67500-122500 GCA_024036415.1 Prochilodus magdalenae
CTCCACTAAACTTGACACTGTGTTTCTAGAATCAGTTTGGAACGACATCATGAGTAATGCACCCGCTGTGGTTGCATCTACACATGCTTCCATTTCGTACCAATAGCACTGACAGTTGTCCAGGGCAGTTCTAGCTGACGTATGTTGAAGATGCTGGGTTTGAGCTGTTGCAGCCCATTCAACTCCATCCTACTGAAGGGAATAGACTTCAAAACCACCAGTAATGAGCTCCAAGCCCCTAAAAGGTCCCAGCCCTAAAACTACTATAGCCAAACAGCACTATGCCTGTAGAGGTTAAGGGGTTAACCAATCTATTTCTATCCCTGCAGCTTCTCAGGAAGTAGAACACAGTCTCGTCCTCTGCTGATTGCTATCTGATATTACTAATAAATCGCTTTGCAGCTCAGAAATCGCCTCGCCACCCGTGTCCTCCACATTTCCCCCGCCTTTGCTGAGACTCAGGGGGTTTGACTGTGTCTGATCCGGAGGAAATGTGGCCTTTGGAGGCAGCGCTGCTGTTGAGTCTTTTTGATCCTCCTTCTGCTGGGGAGGTCTTTTTGAACGTCGCTCTTTTGGAATTCAGTCTAGGGCTGAGGCCAATCTCCGCTGTTGATTTGCTCCTTACAGATAAACTCCACCAGATCAGCTCCGACCGGTTTCCTTCTCTCTTAGATTAGCTGCACATCGCCTCTCGCACATTCTTCGTAATTAAGCCCAGTCTGGAGTTATTATCGTCAGTACCTTTGCTTGACATAATGTGTATGTAGTTACGTTACACCGTTTGCTGTGTATTTGGTTGAATTGGCTTTCAATTCACATTTCATTGGGGTGAGGGTGGTACTGCGGCACAGGGTGTCCAGGGTCCTTTCTGTGGGAACATGGGTCTACATGGGTTTCCTCCATGTGCTCCGGTTTCCTTCCGTAGACATGCAGTCAGGTTGATTGGAGATGCCCAATTGCCAAAGTGTGTGCGTGAGTCAATGGGCCTGTCCCCGATGTTTCCTGCCTACACCGGGCTAGACTCTTGTACCTCCTGCCACCCCGAGGGATTAAGCAGTTTAGAAGATGCATGAGAGAGAGTGCAACCCATTGAATTCATACAGGAGGCAGCATATCACCAGGAAGTGGTGTTTCTAAGAAACTCACAGTTCCTCCTCCCAATCTGGTGCCATGTTAACCGTTCTCTAGTTTGCCCTGTTACGGCACCACTATGTTCAGTCTTTTATTAAATGAACAGAAGGCGTATCGCCCCCCTACACTCGTACGTTAGTACAGTCTGTGAGACTGTCTACCATATAGACGTTATGGGCTTCGTTTAAACTGCAAGCCAGTATCTCATATCTTCATACACGGACTGTTGAGATTTCAAGCTACAAGTGACTCACAGTGATGGATCAAGGGATAGGCGATTTGGGCACGCTACCTCTTGGTGGGAGCCTCATGTGAGTTTGCATTGTTGGTCCTAGATGCTTTCAGTTTTCTAATGATAGCACTAAGTAAGGGCAAACCGTAGGTGGAAACTCCAGTATGTGGCATTAGTGTAGACTGACCTGCTCAACAGTCTGCTAACAAGGCAGTTACCGTTAGCTATGACTATACAGTGTGCAAATATGTTCCTACTCTCCCTGTTTTAGCTGGGAGATATGTCAATGTGCAGCACCAGATGTCCCCGTTTTCTGGGGACCGTCCCCAGTTTTGGTGAGCAGTTCCTATGTTTAATGGGATGTCCCTAGCTGGAGCTTTTAAAACCATGCCTGAAGTTCCCAAGAAGGACCTGAAGTAAAGCAGATGGGCTGAGCTTTCATATTGTTCTTGTTTTGGCCAACATACAGGACTTCTGCTAACTACTAACCACTCCTACCACTGGCTGAGCTTATTTTAGAGAACACTGCTGTGTACAACTCCACCAGGAACTAGCAAGTGAGTCCGCAACATCACCCCAAAGGTCACACAAGCTAACCTGGGGATTAGAAGAAGGGATCGCATACGGGGTTTGAATCAAGCGAAACATCGTTTTTTTAACGTGACACGGTTTTCCAGCCATGAATATATGACATATGGCTTGTTTTGATAGCAGTTGTCTGTGTCTCTTCAGAACCGGAGCTAGCCCAGGGGTGTGTTTAGGTCTGGGGTCTGGGTTTTTCCTCCAGATTATTTAATATTAGTATGAATTATGGCCTCATAGAGTCACTGACTTCTGCCTATGTCACAGATCCAGAAATCTGATTCAATTACATTGGAAACCACCTACAAATGTGGCTTGAATCTGATTGGAAGTCTGTCCAGCTCAAACTGGACATGCCACAGAATTCCGCTGCCCACTGGTTGATCTCTCCACCGTCAGCGTCACTGACAACTCATCATAGGCATCATCTAACCGTTTACAAGCCTGCATCAGACCATGTTGCTGCCATGATGTGTGAGTGTGTGCCTGCCTGTGTTTGGAGCCATGCTATATGTTTTGATGCCAGTTGCTGGATTAGCCCAAATAAACTCGCTCAGGGCACACGGCCTGCTGCCAGCACCACCCGTTCGTCATATGCATAATGGCCCCAAATAGCTTTCCTCAGGAAGGTTGGCATTTTTGGGCTGCAGAGCGATTGATTACCCACCGCATGACGTATTCCAAGCTTCCGTCAGGACACAGACAGATGGAACTATGGGAATCCTACACTCTGACCCCACGCCGGCTGCCCCTCCCCCCAATTCTGATTACAGCTAATCCAAATGGAATGGATTCAGCACACACACACACACATAAACGCAAGCTCCCTCAACCCTGACCTGATGTGATTAAATCTGAAACGGTGCACAGGTCCAGATGTTGCTAGAGGGTTGAAGAAGCAAAGTGGTGAGTGTTCCTCCTAGCTAAATCCCTACTTGAACAACGTTGCGCATCACTGATTTTCTTACCCGCCTGACCTTCCTTCCTGCTAGCGTAGCAGTTGTTCCAGCTATTCCGTAAAATTAGGATATCAGCTCAGGAAGCGGAGAACACCAGCTTCTTCTGCTTAGGTCTCCAGGTACAGAGGGCCTTACATTTTGTCTTTCTTGCTTCAAGCAGTGAGACCCCAATGCCCAACTGACCAACAGTGGTGCACCGCAGGAGGGGTTAGTGGATGAGCCCAGCTAGCGGGCTGCTATGTTAGCTAAAGGCTAATTTCAGGCTAAAGGCTATCATTACACCAAGAGTCTGGTGGTTTCTCTGGTCCCCTTAGTTACAATACAGACTAACTCAGACTGTAAACCACGACACAGCGGGAAAGAAGCAGCTCAGGCATTCAGCCAAGTGGCTCTCCAACAGAGTGCTGGAGTTACAAGTTTAGTCATGAGCATTTTCACTGCTGCTTGTTGATAATGCTGACGTGTGAAGTTCTCTATACTGGCGTGTATGCACCAATCAGCATGTGTGCACATCATTGGTACCATCCCCTGACACCAACACTCCTAATAAGTAATGCCCACAATTTGTGACCTACACTGTATTACCAAAAGTGAACTTGAGTGACGACCCATTCTTAATCCATAGGGTTTAATATGACATCAGCCCACCCTTTGCAGCCTCTTCTGGGAAGGCTTTCCACAAGGTTTAGGAATGTGTTCATGGGAATCTCTTTAGACACTGGTGTTGGACGAGAAGGCCTGGCTCGCAGTCTCCGCTCTAATTCATCCCAGAGCTGTTGTATCGGTTGAGGAGGTCAGGATAGTCAAGGTCTTCCACAATAAGCTCTCATAGCCAGGTCTTTATGGACGTTGCTTTGTGCACTGGTTGGTGCATCATGTTGGAACAGGAAGGGACCGTCCCTAAACTGTTCCCACAAAGTAAGGGGCTGAGCCCAACTCTTGAACAACAACCCAACACCGTAACCCCTCCTCCACCAAACTTCACATCCGGCATCTGCAGTCAGGCAAGTACCATTCTCCTCGTCCATCGGATTGCCAGACGGAGAAGCTGGATTCGCCACTCCAGAGAACACATCTCCGGCGTGCTTTACACCACTGCATTCGACGTTTTGCATTGCACTTGGTGATGTACGACTTGATTCCGCTGCTCGGCCATGGAAACCCATTCCACGGAGCTCTCTACACACTGTCCGTGAGGTACTCTGAAACAGCTGACTCTAATTTTGGCTATATGGCGTACTCCGTCTGTATATTTCTCCCTCTTCATAAAGTTTATTTCCTTATACAATAATAAGTTAAAGAGGTTCATTGGGAAATGTGTCGGGATGCTTCTGATGAATGCTTGGCCGCTTTGAGCACTGGAGTACTTAGATCTGGCCACTGTACAAAGCACTTCCTGCAAACACGAAGGCAGCTTTACATGACGCTTGGCAGCAGTTCAGTTTGTTCCTGACGCTGCATCACTCCTGGTTTAAAACTGGCTTTAGCGGTGACGACTGGCTGTGAGGAGAAGGGTCATTGCAGTGGGGCCCACAGGGTCTACTGATGGCTAACTAATGCTAAGGGTTCCCCTGAGATGTTTATGGGGTCCCTCAAAAAGTGTAACGTGTTAGTGTAGGGTAAGTAAGAGATTGTATCACTATTAAGGGTGTTGTTAGGCATTACGTGATCGGTGTAAATTTGTAAAATCCCCTAACACCAACACTCCTAATAAGTAATGCCCACAGTTGAGTGAACATGAACATGAGTGACGACCCATTCTTAATCCATAGGGTTTAATATGACGTCAGCCCACCCTTTGCAGCTTCTTCTGGAAAGGCTTTCCACAAGGAATGTGTTCATGGGAATTTTTGACCATTCTCCCAGAAGCGGGGAGGTCAGACACTGATGTTGGACGAGAAGACCTGGCTCGGGGTCTCCACTCTAATTCATCCCAGAGCTGTTGTATCGGTTGAGGAGGTCAGGATAGTCAAGGTCTTCCACAATAAACTCGCATAACCAGGTCTTTATGGACCTTGCTTTGTGCACTGGTTGGTGCGTCATCATGTTGGAACAGGAAGGGGCCGTCCCTAAACTGTTCCCACAAGGTTGGTAGCATGAAGCTCTTTGAAACTAACACCAATCCAGTGACCTCCCTCGTTGCACATATCGGCTGAATCTGGTGAAATGGTTTCTTGTTCTCTTCATAGCCCATTGGTATAAACCAAAATGGCTTTCCACAAGGAATGTGTTCATGGGTGTTCAAGGGAATTTTTGACCATTCTCCCAGAAGCGGGGAGGTCAGGCACTGATGTTGGACGAGAAGACCTGGCTCGGGGTCTCCACTCTAATTCATCCCAGAGCTGTTGTATCAGTTGAGGAGGTCAGGATAGTCAAGGCCTTCCACAATAAACTCGCATAACCATGTCTTTATGGACCTTGCTTTGTGCACTGGTTGGTGCGTCATCATGTTGGAACAGGAGGGGACCGTCCCTAAACTGTTCCCACAAAGTTGGGAGCATGAAGCTAAAGTAAATAATAAAAAATATGATTATTGACCGCACAATGTAATAAGTCACTGTCACTGGTTATTGAGATAAACCATTACTGTGCCAAGACATGGAGGTTATTGTTGCTAAGCTGGTGAAAGAGGTCACTGATGTCGGCCATCATTTGTATACTACGGTCATGTCATTAATATTAGAAGTAGCTTTGGCTAAAGTAGCACCGCCAGGACAATGCTAATTTCCATTAGAGCCTATATGAGAGCCAGTCTAAAACTAGCACCAAGCTAATAGTGCTGTATGACCATGTTCTTATGCTCGAGCTCAGGGTCTCATGTTTAACTACTCCCTGCATAGTTCCATATGGGCTTCAGCCACTGGTGCACAACTCCATACTGGATACACCGTGTAGAAACGTACTGCTCACTGTATAACTGCATAACAATGAAGGCCCCGCTCCAGTCGCTTCAGGAATCTCGGGAACCCTGGAAGAACATATAAGCCGGTTATTCAAAACGGCTAGGGTTGACTATCTGGCGTCAATGGCTTCTCTTTAATTTAACACAGGATACAGCCGAGCATGCATGCTCTCCCCATGCCGACTCCTGACTCTGCCATCTCTCTCGAGGCTGTTGTTGATCCAGCTTGGCAGAGTGTTGAAATCAAAGGGCTGAGAGAAAGAGAGAGGTGTGCTCGCTCATCCCGGCCCCCCTGCAAACGGAGGACGGCAGGCTGTATTGGGTCCCCTCCTGCTGCGATCACAGAGCAGTGGCCGTGTCATCTCGGAGGAGAGCTGCACTGCTCGGTGCGCTACAGCACTCCACTGTGCAGGCGGCCACGAGCCTGCCAACAGATCCTTCTGGGTGCCAGCGAGGTGTTTCGCGAAGAAGTGGGTTCTCAGCCAGCCAGATAACTCAATCCAGAAGACCTGTAGGAGAGGAACTTTTGCACATGGTGTCCATATCACTGGAAGAGTAAGCTTTGTAGCATGCAGCCCATATAGATAACTAAGCTCCATCGACGGCTAGTTTGAAGTTTGATATGGGATACGGAGTGTGGTTACTGCAGACAGCTGGTAGGAGCGTTATTGGAGTGCAGGTATCATGCCTGGACCTCTTGAAGCCTGGAACCCAGACCCGGAGTTTCATCCCTGGTGATGCTCTGCTAGGGCTCTGCTTCAGTTCCTGCTTGTTCTTGAGTCGTATTACCTTCAGGTGAAATGCATGTTTGATTGGATTAGGGTCATGTGATTGACTTAGCCATTGAAGAACATTCCCTTAAATAGTCTTTGGTGGCTTACACAGAATCCTTCGAGCAACTGACCATCTGCACTGTGATACTCCATCCGATGGGTTTTAAAGCGTTTGGCTGATTTTGAGCAGGTATACACACTAACACATTACACTTACTGAGTTACTGTACACCAACACACTACTTACAGTACGCTAACACACTACACTTACTGAGTTACTGTACACCAACACGCTACTTACAGCACACTAACGCATTACACTTACTGAGTCACTGTACACCAACACGCTACTTACAGCACACTAACACATTACACTTACTGAGTTACTGTACACCAACACGCTACTCACAGCACACTAACACATTACACTTACTGAGTTACTGTACACCAACACGCTACTTACAGTACACTAACACATTACACCTACTGAGTTACTGTACACCAACACGCTACTTACAGTACACTAACACATCACACTTACTGAGTTACTGTACACCAACATGCTACTTACAGCACACTAACACATTACACTTACTGAGTTACTGTACGCCAACACGCTACTTACAGTACACTAACACATTACACTTACTGAGTAACTGTACGCCAACACGCTACTTACAGCACACTAACACATTACACTTACTGAGTAACTGTACGCCAACACACTACTTACAGCACACTAACACATTACACTTACTGAGTAACTGTACGCCAACATGCTACTTACAGCACACTAACACATTACACTTACTGAGTTACTGTACGCCAACACACTACTTACAGCACACTAACACATTACACTTACTGAGTAACTGTACGCCAACACACTACTTACAGCACACTAACACATTACACTTACTGAGTAACTGTACACCAACACACCACTTACAGTACACTAACACATTACACTTACTGAGTTACTGTACACCAACACGCTACTTACAGCACACTAACACATTACACTTACTGAGTTACTGTACGCCAACACACTACTTACAGTACACTAACACATTACACTTACTGAGTTACTGTACGCCAGTCTGATCCACCGCTCCTGAGTCCTCTTGTTGTTAGAAGCCTGATACATTTGGCTGCAGCAGTTTTGAATGAAACCGTATGACTGGCTAAAACCATTGGGAGATATTTTGCAGACATCGCCGCAGGAATTTGGTGGCACAGTGACGTATGGTGCAGCGAACAGATGTCTTGGTAATTACCAGATGATTAACGAGTCTCCTTCTTATTTAATAAGATCATTACTGAACCCAAGATTCATTAAGTGGAGAGAAATAACGAAGTGCTTTGTTGGTTTTTGAGCGCTAACTAACACACAACAAACAGCACTGCATATATATCATTAGGGACGGCATGGATGTGTCCATTCATTTCTTTAGCTGGTGTTAATGACCTTCTGTGGTCTCGGGTATGGCACTATTGCTCTGTAGGTAATACATTTTATTTCTTAACTATGTTTGTTTGTTTGTTTGTTTTTATGAAAGTCACTTTGATGCTCATCAAAGCATTATCAGGAATCATCACTTACTCACCGCAGAGGCTACTGTGAAACAATCTTTTCGATTTCTTCTACATGCAGCGCTATCTTTATGACTGGTTAGCTCTTAGTGGACTGTTAACAGACACCCGGAAGTGTGGGATGGCAGTGCTACTTAGAAGGAAGATAAAGGTGACCAGGATCAATAACTGATGATAAATCTAGACTGATATGATCAATATTTATTGAGCTACACATACAGAAGTCTGTCTCAGTATGGCATTGAGCCGCAATAGTATTTCTAGTATATATAGTTATAGCATATGTATAGAAGTATGACATTGTATGATATAGGACTTGTAGTATATAGTCAGCTCACCAGACCAAACATTGAGTCACCTTGTGTGTTTAAGGTGGTAGTAACTTCAGGCTCCTACAGATGGCGCTGTATGAGGATGATGGGGCTATAAATACCTGTGGGGTGTGAGTGACGGGATCCATAGATGGAGAAGAGGTGCTACAGTGCAGGGAATGTCTTGTTCCATGTGTGGAAAACGCTCCAGCGCAGATGTTAATGATGGGCTAAAAGGAGGGACTGAGCATTTGGGCGTGGCTAAAGACTATAGTGTGAGGAAGTAGCTGGATCTGCAGGTGTATGGAAGCATTGATGTGGCCTACATCTAGAAACCTCCACCTCCAGTCTGTCACAGCTATTACATGTGTGTGTTGGTGTTACACGCTATTAGGAGCTCATGTCAGTATACCATGTTGTGGTGTTGTGTGTATACCATGATGTGGTTGGTGTAGCTCAGCGGATAACATAAGTAGCCACCACCACACGTGGGAGACTGGGGGTTCGAATCCCAGGCTGAGTGACTATGCTGTGCTACACCAATAAGAGTCCATGGGCAAGACTCCTAACACTACATTGGCCCACCTGTAATATGATTAACCTTGTAAGTCGCTCTGGATAAGAGCGTCAGATAAATAGCGTAAATGTAAATGTACCATAATATGCATTTGTCGGTTGCCATGGAGATATGGTATGATGATTTGAACTGGATGATTAACATATTCATTGTTTAATTCCATAGGTAGTTCTGGTATGCTCTAAATGGCCAATAGTATATGGACACCATATATCTTTACTATGCTGCCGCCCCCTCAGTCCCCCCACTTCCCCTATCCTGACCTACATGGCTGTTGTTACCGTGTATCATCAGTAGATGCTTATCATCTGATCGTAATGCCGTGCCTCTATCAAAGATAGAAGATGAATAAATGCCGATGAAGCTAACGAGGCTAAGTGACCAGAAACGTGAGCTTCTGAGGCAGAGCTTTATCCGATGGTGCTGACTGATGAGATTTGCGTGTGGCCTGGAAGCACCTGATCGACGCTGACCAGCAGCAATGACCGCTCCATCTGGCCCATTAAGAGACACAGAGTGCGAGAGCAAGGGAGAGAGAGAGTGCAGGTGAGGGAGGACACCCCCTCCCACACGCACGATCTGCTTTTCTCACCGTCTTATCAACACACATCACGTTTTCTCCACACAGCCTATTTTTATCTGCTCCGCTTATCTCGAGCGCTTTCCCCCGTCACTGTCGTCTACTTCAGCTTCATTTCTGGAGAGGAGCTCTCCGGAGATAAGCCTAAACCTGCTCTTCCTTTCTTTTCAAATGAAGATGTAGCGCTAATGTCTTCATTTGGCATATTGCCAGCAACGCAAAACAGGGCTTTGCAGGAAATTCCTACTTTAGTAAATACAGTCCACACACTGTTATCCAAACAGCACCCTTAAAGGCTTGTAAATGATGCCTGGCTCGGATGGAGGGCTTTAGGACACACCTGGTGGCAAGCTGATCCAGACTGCACCAGATGGTGGTGACTCTCATAATAATGGCTAATGGTGTGAATTTTTCCATTCCACCTTAAATGGTGCTGCTACTACATACTGTGGCTAACATGTAGCTGTTCATTTCCAGCTTCTTATTAGAATTTTCCTGTTCCACCTTAAATGGTGCTGCAGATACATTCTGTCACTGATATTCAGCTTCTATTCTCCATCTTCTTGCTCACATTTTTCTGTTCCACCTTAAATAATGGTCATCTACATTCTGTTACTGATATTCAGCTTCTATTCTCCATCTTCTTGCTCACATTTTCCAGTTCCACCTTAAATAATGGTGCAGCTACATTCTGTCACTGACATTCTGCTTCTATTCTCCATCTTCTTGCTCCAATTTTCTGTTCCACCTTAAATAATGGTGCAGCTACATTCTGTCACTGACATACAGCTTCTTATTCTCCATCTTCTTGCTCCTGTTTTTCTGTTCCGCCTTAAATGGTGCTGCAGCTACGTTCTGTCACTGACATTCGCCTTCTTGTTTGAATTTTCCCGTTCCACCTTAAATGGTGCTTCTGCTACATTCTGTGGCTAACATGTAGCTTTTAATTTCCAACTTCTTGTTTGATTTTTCCTGTTCCACTTTAAATGGTGCAGTTGCCACAATCCATCACTGACATTCAGCTTCTAATTCTCCAGATTTTTACTCACATTTTCCTGTTCCACCTTAAATAGAAATGCTGCTACATTCTGTCACTGACATTCATCTTAACTTATTTAAAGTTTTCTGATCCACCTTAAATGATGCAGTAGATGATTTGTCTTATGTTCTCGTTTGAAGTTTCCAGTTCCACCTTAAATGATGCCACAGCTACGTTTTGTCGCTACATTCAGCGTCTATGTCTGCAGATTCTTATTTAAAGTTTCCTGTTTCACCTTAAAAGATGCCACAGCTACATTCTTTGGCTTTGTTCAGCTTCTTATTCACCAGCTTGTTGTTTGAAGTTTCCAGTTCCACCTTAAATGGTGCCTCAGCTACAGTTTGTCTCTACATTCACCTTCCAAGTCTGCCGATTCTTATTTAAAGTTTCCGGTTCCACCTTAAATGATGCAGTAGCTACATTCTTTGGCTTACGATCAGCTTCTTATTCGCCAGCCTCTTGTTCCACCTTAAATAATTCTGTAGCAACATTCATTTTTCATTCTTTTTGAAATTTCCCATTCCACCTTAAAAAATGTGGCGGCTACATTCCAAAACTGACATTTAGCTTCTTATTCAGCTTAGCCTATTTGAACGTTCCAGTTCCACCTTAAATGATGCCTCAGCTACATTTTGTCGCTACATTCAGCGTCCAAGTCTGCAGATTCTTATTTAAAGTTTCCCGTTCCACCTTAAAAGATGGAGAAGCTACATCCTTTGGCTTTGTTCAGCTTCTTATTCACCAGCTTGTTGTTTGAAGTTTCCAGTTCCGCCTTAAATGGTGCCGCAGCTACATTTTGTCGCTACATTCAGCTTTTAAGTCTGCAGATTCTTATTTAAAGTTTCCGTTCCACCTTAAAAGATGCCATAGGTACATTCTTTGGCTTACGATCAGCTTCTTATTCACCAGCTTCTTGTTCCACCTTAAATAATTCATTTTTCATTCTTTTTGAAATTTCCCATTCCACCTTAAAATATGTGGCGTCTACATTTCAAAACTGACATTCAGCTTCTTATCCAGCTTTAGCTTATTTAAGGTTTCCTGTTCCACCTTAAATGTTGCCACAGCTACATTTTGTCGCTACACTCAGCTTCCAAGTCTGCCGATTCTTATTTAAAGTTTCCGGTTCCACCTTAAAAGATGGAGAAGCTACATTCTTTGGCTTATGTTCAGCTTTTTTCACCAGCTTCTTGTTTGAAGTTTCCGGTTCCACCTTAAATGATGCCACAGCTACAGTTTGTCGCTACATTCAGCGTCTACATCTGCAGACTCTGATTTCCATTTCCCTGAATGCACCAGGAGGTGTACGGTTCCGGATAACCCTTGTTAGAACCTTCATACTGAAGAGAGAAGCTGTGCTTCAGGTAAATGAAGACATGACGGAGAAAGTGTCTTCTCAAGAGTGATAGTAGTCAAGTCGTCTCGACTGTAATTCCAGCGAGCTGGAGCCGCCTCCCACCGTAACATCATAACGACAGCCTGCATCTCTGATACACAGATATTCCGCACTTCTCCCGGTTCTGTGGGGGTGGGGGGGGTGTGGGGGGTTGATGCTTATTCCGGCAGAACGCTCGGGAGGGATCCCTGAGTTGTGAATAATTCAGGCCTGGCTCCTGGCTGCGGTGTAGCAGGGTTGTTTTTGGGTTGATTGTATCGTCAGCCGGTGTTGTTTCCGCGGGTGCTGATGCGGTCCTGAAGGAGATGCCAAACAGGGTGTACAAGGATTCCGCCTGACACTGTAATAAGGTATCTTAAGAATCGCGTGCTCCGCCGCTCGACATGCAAAGCGAAGAACCGCAGCCCGCCAGACGCACGCACTGATTCCTCTCAGAGCAGGAATTGGCTTAACGCTCCCGGACAATGCTGGAACGGAACAGTTTGGCAAAATATCACATTCACCCGAATGAATTCTCACTCCCACATGGGCCCATGAGCCAGGAACCGTTTGGTGTCTGCAGTTTTCTCCTTCAGTTTTTAATTGGAGCTACGATGCTAATTAGCATGGCCCACTAATTAGCATCACACACGTTCTCCTCAAACTGTGTCATGTTAGTAAGGAGAACAAAAGTCAGACTGTGATTAATCCAGATTTGGATACTCAGTCTGTGGTTTAGATATTTAGACTATTGGTAATCCAGAATTAGATACTCAGACTGTGATTAATCCAGGATTAGATACTCAGACTGTGATTAATCCAGGTTTAGATACTCAGGCTGTGATTAATCCAGGTTTAGATACTCAGGCTGTGATTAATCCAGGTTTAGATATACAGACTATGGGTAATCCAGGATTAGATGCTCATGGGTATTAATCCAGGTTTAGATACTCAGGCTGTGATTAATCCAGGTTTAGATACTTAGGCTGTGATTAATTCAGGTTTAGAAATTTGGACTATGGGTAATCCAGGATTAGATACTCATGGGTATTAATCCAGGTTTAGATACTCAGGCTGTGATTAATCCAGGTTTAGATACTCAGGCTGTGATTAATCCAGGTTTAGATACTCAGGCTGTGATTAATCCAGGTTTAGATACTCACTCTGTGATTAATCCAGGTTTAGATATACAGACTATGGGTAATCCAGGATTAGATGCTCATGGGTATTAATCCAGGTTTAGATACTCAGGCTGTGATTAATCCAGGTTTAGATACTCAGACTGTGATTAATCCAGGTTTAGATAGTCAGGCTGTGATTAATCCAGGTTTAGATACTCAGGCTGTGATTAATCCAGGTTTAGATACTCAGGCTGTGATTAATCCAGGTTTAGATACTCAGGCTGTGATTAATCCAGGTTTAGATACTCAGGCTGTGATTAATCGAGGTTTAGATACTCAGGCTGTGATTAATCTAGGTTTAGATACTCTGGCTGTGATTAATCCAGGTTTAGATACTCTGGCTGTGATTAATCCAGGTTTAGATACTCAGGCTGTGATTAATCCAGGTTTAGATACTCAGGCTGTGATTAATCCAGGTTTAGATACTCAGTCTGTGATTAATCCAGGTTTAGATACTAAGGCTGTGATTAATCCAGGTTTAGATACTCAGGCTGTGATTAAACCAGGTTTAGATACTCAGTGTGAATAATACAGGTTTAGATACTCAGGCTGTGATTAATCCAGGTTTAGATACTCAGTCTGTGATTAATCCAGGATTAGATACTCAGTGTGAATAATACAGGTTTAGATACTCAGGCTGTGATTAATCCAGGTTTAGATACTCAGGCTGTGATTAATCCAGGTTTAAATACCCAGGCGGTGATTAATCCAGGTTTAGATACTCAGGCGGTGATTAATCCAGGTTTAGATACTCAGGCTGTGACTAATCTAGGTTTAGATACGCAGGCTGTGATTAATCCAGGTTTAGATACTCAGGCTGTGACTAATCTAGGTCTAGATACTCAGGCTGTGATTAATGCAGATTTAGATACTCAGGCTGTGACTAATCCAGGTTTAGATACTCAGTGTGATTAATCCAGGTTTAGATACTCAGTGTGATTAATCCAGGTTTAGATACTCAGGCTGTGATTAATCCAGGTTTAGATACTCAGGCTGTGACTAATCTAGGTTTAGATACTCAGGCTGTGATTAATGCAGATTTAGATACTCAGGCTGTAATTAATCCAGGTCTAGATACTCAGGTTGTGATTAATCCAGGTTTAGATACTCAGGCTGTGATTAATCCAGGTCTAGATACTCAGGCTGTGATTAATCCAGGTTTAGATATTTAGGCTGTGATTAATCCAGGTTTAGATACTCAGGCTGTGATTAATCCTGGTTTAGATAATCCAGGTCTAGATACTCAGGTTGTGATTAATCCAGTTCTAGATACTGCTTAAAGCCTTCCAATAGCAGAAGTCCACCCTGGACGGAACAACTACCCTGTGAAAGGGGTAGACCAAAGCGGGACTCGTCACTGAAGATGGCCCGCTGCCATTCTGAGTCACTCCATTACAGTCTGGTACGACACCACTGCAGTCTTTGGTGACGGTGACGTGGTGTTAAGGGCAGTCGTCATAACGATCTGTGTGCATGTAGTCCTGCGTGGTGCAGCCGTCTGCCAATGGTGCTGCACTAACAGGACGACACAAGGGGGACATCACTGCTCGCTGATTGTGGCTGTTGGGTACAGTCAGGTACAGAGACGAGGCCCGTCCTTGCTTACATCACAGGTGCGGCCGAGTGTGAACCTGGAACCATTCGCATGCAGCTATTCTTTTGATGATGAGTGTGTGTTTGGAGGCTGTTTGAGATTACCCCACAGCTCGACACCGTTTGAGGCCAACGGATGCTTAACGAGCATCAGCGTCCTGCTAGCCTTGCAGCTCTGGTGCCAATGAATTACATCTGTAGTCAGATTAGTCTTTCACGACGACAGCTCCGGAACCGTGGTGTGGGCCGCGTACGCTTGATCTGGGGCTGTGCTAGCCTCTCGGCTAAGCCTGCTTGCAGAATTAAGGTTCACTGCTATCGCTTGCACAGTGGGCAAATCCGGCTCTTCCCTGGATGAGAATTTTGTGTCCCCCTATCAGTGTATTGTCAGAGGCAGGGAAGGTGCTGAACCATCCACAGTAAATCCCTGCAAGCCCCCTCCCTAATGGACATCGCCATTGTCTGTCCGTGAGAAAAAAGCTTGGGAAACAGCCCCTTATCTCCCCCGGACCGCAAATGACCCCTTCAGCCTCCTATTTTGTCCCTCAGGTCATTCCACAGCTCCAGATTACGGGGGTGGAGGAACATGTGTATGTAATGATAACCCTAATCAGCGTTTAATGGAGCTGGTGAGGGGGTCCGGTGATTGGCCGAATTGGAGAATCTCACATTTGTAGTGACTATAGTGACTACAGTCACAGACTATGTCAGGACCCCACAGGACCACCACAGAGCAGGTAGTATGTGGGTGGTGGATCATTCCCAGCACTGCAGTGACCCTGACGTGGTGGTGGTGTGTTAGTGTGTGTGGTGCTGGTGTGAGTGGATCAGACACAGCAGTGCTGCTGGAGTGTTGAGACACTGTGTCCACTCACTGTCCACTCTATTAGACACTCCCACCTTGCTGGTCCACCTTGTAGATGGACAGTCAGAGACGATAGCTCATCTGCTGCTGCACAGTGCAGTGTTGGTCAACCTCTAGTCCTTCATTAGTGGTCACAGGAGGCTGCCCGCAGGACGCTGCCCACAGGACGCTGCCCACAGGACGCTGCCCGCAGGACGCTGCCCACAGGACGCTGCCCACAGGACACTGCCTACAGGACGCTGCCCACAGGACACTGCCCACAGGACACTGCCCACAGGACGCTGCCTACAGGACGCTGCCCACAGGACTCTGCCCACAGGACGCTGTTGGGCACTGAATAGTTTGATTGGTGGGCTATTCTCAGTCCAGCAGTGACACTGAGATATCTGATCCACTCACACCAGCACAACACACACTAACACACCAACACCATGTCCGTGTCACCGCAGTGCTGAGAATGATCCAGCCCCGACATGACACCTGTCCTAAGGGCTCCCTGCCTATTGAAGAACAGAGCAATGCTAGCTGATCCAGGCACTGAAACACAGGGATGCTATTAGTATACAATTCCTCTATTTTGAATATCGCTGTATATGAAATTATTGAATATTGGCATGATGTATATTTCCTGTATGTGTGTTTGAGCTTGGGAACAGTGCTTTCACCGGTGCTGCGTTCTGGTTTATAAGCGATGTCTTCTGAGATGTCATTTCGTCTCAGGTCTCAGATCACACAGTAGACAATGTGAAGTGGCAGCAGATCAGAGGAGCTGCCGCCTGGAGTCCCACTCTCGCCAGGCTAATCGGGTGTGATCGGCTGGCCCACATTTTGCCTCCTGCTGTGTCTCGCTGTGTGAGAGGGACAGTTGAAGTAGCTCTGGTGGGAGCGTTCCAGTCCAAGTTCCTCCATTTCCGTCCCTTCAGCCCTAGAGAGTGTAGAACGAACCTACTTCCACATCCTATCATTGAAGCCGTGGTCAGCACCACGATGAACGTTGTCATGTGCCGTACGTCCAGAGGGCCTGGTGTCACTCCACCTCCACCCCTACCGCACAATCTGCAGGAACTGTGTGAGGATATTCAAGATGCATGGGATGGATTATCACAGGTCACCATTAGGAACCTCTACAGCTCCATGGTGAGACGTGGCAGCCCGACGCTATACCGAGAGACAGACTTCTGTATGTGTAGCTCAATGAATATTGATCATAACAGTCATTAGTTATTGATCCTGGTCTCCTTCATCTTCCTTCCCACCAGCACTGTGATCCCACGCTTCCTTCTGGGTGCAGCTGTTCTTTCAGTGAAGATTGTAGATTCATGTAGAAATGAGGACAGTGGTTTATTTTGAGTTGCCTCCAGACATGACCAACATGAGAGGATGAAGGAGTAGCGGTGCTGCCACAATGGTGTATTCCAGCCTCTTGTCAATCATGTTGAAGGTTCTGTTCCAGGTTAGATCATTTAAAGGCAGATAGCCAATGAAGGGAAGAGTAAACACAGAAAGGGAAGGAAGCTCTTGGCGAGTGACCGCCACCTGCGCCCTCTCTCAGCTAGAAACAACGTTCAGCAGCGAACAACAGAAGTGGTCTCTACCACTGGAGACACTCTTGGATAAGAGAGAGATGAAACTGATGCTGAAGCTGATGCTGATGCTGATGCTGTCCTCTAGTCTGGTAAACAAACAGCTGTCTAGAGGAAGAGAGGACTGTGATGGTGGTTGGTGTGGTGCACAGTCGTTAGGTCCACCCCGATCATAAGAGACAAGGGAAAGCACATGTACATTAACATTTATGGAATTTAGCTGATGGTCAATGTACAAGTGGGCCAATGTAATATCACACCATGTGGGAGACTGGGGTTTGATTCCTGGTCTGGGTGACTATGCTGTGCTACACCAGTAAGTGTCCGTGGGCCAGACTCCTAACACTACACTGGTCTACCTGTAATATGATTACCCTGGTATGTCGCTCTGGATAAGAGCGTCAGCTAGATGCCATAAATGTTAATGTAAATGTGCTTTCCCTTGTCTCTTATGATCGGGGTGGACACACAGGGCTCTAGACTAACTTTTTGAACTGGTTGCACTGGTGCGCCTTTTTTCTTAGGTGCACCAGCACCAAAGTTAGGTGCACCCAAATTTCCAACTGCATCACATTCAGAACAGCAGTTTTACATGTTCACTTTTTCATTTCTTTTTTTAAATCGCTGTCCATATAGGCAATATTGACTTGTAAATGATTAACTAACAATGTGGTCAGCATAAAGTTCTTTATTTGAAGCACAATTCTACAAGTAAGGTAACACTTGGGCAGTGCATTTGTCGGGCATGTAATGTGTTTAATAGATGCATTGTGCTTTTTCAGCGCTTCAATTCTAAATGTATTAGAAACCAGTTACAAACCACTACTGCCACAACCGCACACTCCTACAGTGCCTGTGATTCGGAGGCCATGGTCTTCCCACACTCCTCACAGTCAGTGCACGGAGCCATCAGACTCCCAGGGCTATTTTCACCGCCAGGCCTGTCTGAACATTCTGCTAGTGTTTGTGTCTTTTCGCCGTCTCTCGTCACGAGCTACAGTTCTGTTTATCTGACGGGCCTAAGGCTACTCACCGCTCTGTCTGAACAAATCATTTGAGTATTCGCGATATAGTTACTGAGTCACTTCATCCACTGATTCGACTCAGCAGCGACCGTGCAGGCCGGCAGGGGAACTGCTGTGTGGTCTGTGAATCACTGAATCACCCGCGAATCTGGTGGCGGAGACTCTCATTGCGAGGTAACTGTGCTCGCTCAGTGATTCGTTCACTAAACTGAGGGCTCCCGTTCACTCACTGATTCGTTCACTGAACGTACTATCACTCAGTGCTGACGGCGCTCCGGGGTCCCGCCCTTCGCTATCTTTGATTGGTTTAGACCACGAAATGGGCCGGATGTGTGTCTGTTTTTAACCACAGGGAGACTTTCAGAGTCGCAAAGACTTTTTCTTTTTTGCCCTATCGAACGGCTGTTCGCGCTGGTACGACCTCAGATTTTTGTTAGTCGCACATTTGAGAAATTAGGTCGCATGTGCGACCAAATTGGTCGCACTCTAGAGCCCTGACACAGCGACTGTGGTGATAT
This sequence comes from Prochilodus magdalenae, assembly GCA_024036415.1. Lineage (NCBI taxonomy): Eukaryota > Metazoa > Chordata > Actinopteri > Characiformes > Prochilodontidae > Prochilodus > Prochilodus magdalenae. The sequence continues at coordinate 86,320 of JAMWET010006738.1, forward strand.
CCTCAACTGTAACTCACCCACTACATCTGGCAATTAACAGATACGTTGAGTCAGGTGTGCACTAGGAAACTGTGCTGGACACCGGCCCTTTAGGAGTCAGAGTTGTGCACCCCTGGGTTACACCATCTCACAGACTGCTCCTTTAAAGCACTGGTTTGCTGGAAAGTCACTTGCACTGGAGCTAGATGTCGTGAATCAGTCAAGACGTGGTGTAGTGGCACTACAAGGCCGATAGTTATTTTGGTTATTTGGTAGCTACAGTGAAACCCCATTCCCCAAGTCCCAGTGTGGGCTGACTACATCTACACCAAAGGCAAAGCAGTGTAAAATTGATTACGGGGGCATGGGGGGCACCTCGAGCCTCGTCATGAGTCTCTGTTTGGCTTCCAGTATTACTGGAACAAGGCTGCCGAGGTGCGAGGCCCAGCCCTGTTTCCGCCTCTCTCTGACAGGTGTGTTTATGAAAGTAAGTCTCTCTGGCTTGCTGAGAAAAGGAGAGGCGTCTATGACCTCAGCGTTACCTCAGTGTAAACATAACCTTTGACCCACTTGGCTGTTTCCCGGTAGTAACCTGCTTTTATCAGGTTGCCACTGACACGCGCTGTGACTTCTCGAAAATGCTATCTAGGAGGTGAGCAGAACCGCACGCTGAGAACGTGGCCTGCCTGCCTTTGGAGCAGCTTGCTTTAAATCCCATTCAGGGTTTTAAACCGGTCTTATGCGTCCCAGAAAACCGCATCCCTTCACTGGGCCTGTAGCGGCCTTGTTGAGAACGTTCAGCATGATGTCTCAAACACATGTCTGGTGGGAGGATGTTACTATGGTGGGGAAGTAACCTATACCAAAGCCCACACTTGGATGAGATTAATTGGGAGCTGATGTTAAAGCCTAGGGCTCGTTGTCCCGTCCATTTTAACTGGACCTAGAAGTGGTCTTCACTCCATGTAGTGCTGTTAGCACAGATTGTATGATTTCAGTCTGGAACGCTGAATGTGCCGCCCTTTATGAGGGAAGTGTTTGGCTTTTGCGGTAATGAACCTGAAGCACTAATCCACACTTTACCCAGCTGTGCTCAGACACCTGTGTTTTGTCAGGCTGGAGTTAGCTCTGTATAATGATGCATTTAGATAGTCTCTTATTTTACATACGCAAAGCCTCACACTGGTCTTTAACCCCTTCATTGTTACAGTCCACCAATAATTGGGGGGCTATGGATGCTTGGGGTCTGCACACCATTCATCCTGTATGGATGCAAATGTTAAAGCTGATATGCTGCGGGAGAAATGGTCACCTTTACTGTTGAACTTGGTTCTTTCTTTCCCAGCTCTTGTCCGAAAACAGTATCTGGACACCCCTTCCTTCACCCTTTAAGGTACTCAAGGGGTGTAGCCTAGGAACCAGATATGTTGGTGTTGTTTCACCAGATGGTCAACTCTCCTAACCAGTAAAAGCCTACATCTATTAAATACCCATGAGGATAACCCTTTCCCAGGACTCTGTCGAAATTGTGCAAAGTGCTAGGTGTATTCCAGGGAAAGTGGCTCTTTCCCAGAGCGTAAAATATTCTTTTGGTAAAAACCAACAATAATAAATGTTGATATGTGACACTGTGTTAGGCAGAGGCTCTTATCTAGAACGACTTTCAATGTAGAGTTAGGAGTCTTGCCCATGGACTCTTATTGGGAGGGAGCTCACCCAGGTAGGGAAGGGAACCCTAGTCTATAGCATGGGAGGCAGAGGTGTTAGCCTCTAGGCTATACCAACCACATACCCTTACGAAACGATAATATATGGCAATGTATTGGAAAATATAGTGCAATATATTTAATAATATAATGTCATATATGGGAAACAAGTGCATATATTTTGCATATATTTATATAGTGATAAATATATTACAATATATTGTATAATACATAAGGAATTGCCGCTTTTCATATATTATATGTATGGTAGTATAATATATATTTACTTATATACTGTAATATATTTCATTTTATATGTAATAGACATCATATGTATTTCTCCATATGTGTTTGCATATATGATAATATATATAATTTTATATATGTGAGAATATTTTCATACATACATGTGGCAATATACAGTATGTATATATTGTCACATTATATATTATCATAAATGCAAACACATATGGAGAAATACATATGATGTCTATTACATATAAAATGAAATATATTACAGTATATAAGTAAATATATATTATACTACCATACATACAATATATGAAAAGCGGCAATTCCTTATGTATTATACAATATATTGTAATATATTTATCACTATATAAATATATGCAAAATATATGCACTTGTTTCCCATATGACATTATATTATTAAATATATTGCACTATATTTTCCAATACATTGCCATATATTATCGTTTTGTAAGGGTATGCCCATATGATAAAGACAAGAAAGCTTGTCCAATGTTTAAACGGCTAACCTCCATGTCGGTCTCGGTCTAGCAACACCTGAGAAACACCCGAGGCCTGGGATATTACTGTAGTGGCCTTGAAATGGCCTAGCGAACAACGGACTCCTCAGTGACCTCGCAGCAACACATTAGCAACCACCTGGAATAAAATAGCCTAGCTATGTTCTAGCAAAGCAACGTTCCTTTTTTTTCTTCTGCATTTCTAGTTACATGTATGTGATATATATAATATGAATAAGTCTATGAACATATGTCGGGGGGCTAGTGGGGGTACTGTCCTACCACTGTCTCAGGCAGAGCCAGAGTGGCCGTCGGTACCTCTTTCTGTTATTGGTTTTTGCTATATTGCAGTATTGATATGGTAAATGACCCCGAATACTATAAAGGACATTTGATTTTCCTGTGTGGTGACCAGCCTGGGTTTTCCAAGCATCAAGTCAAACCTGTGGCTTCTTCCTGTTGCTCTGATGTTCAGGTGTTGCATCTACTACATCACCTCCGTGTGCTTTATGCTCAGTGACGTTTGCGATAAATCTCCTAAATGGCATCCTTATTCCAAATAACAGCTTAGTGAAGCTGATGACACACCGTTTTCGGTGAGTCATTGCGTTTTGATTGCTAACCTTTGTTCCTCTTTCCTGAGGCGGTTTTCTTCCAGCGTGGCACATGCTGTCATAATGTTTGTCCCTGTTCTCCTTGGCACATTAAAGGATTTTGATGTCTACGTGACTGATACTACAATCTGGGATCTAAGCAATGCGGCCCTCTGTGGTCTTATGTTGGTTTAGCAGTTTTACCGCTCTTCCGACCTAATCTCGACCTGTTAGTCCGCAGCGTCCTCGAGATTTACACGGACAACAGCTTTAGCTTACTTCCTTGTACTGCTTTGCAAAACAACAGTTGCATAATTGAAACCAGTAGGCATAAACAATTACTGACTTAGTCATGCACTGCGCAGACCTTACCAAAGGTGTCGTACAGATTGTGATCACTGGGCATTCAGAACGATTGTAGAGACTATCAGAATCTGGTTTATTGGCCACATATACAACATGTGGTACATACACACACTCAGTATTGTGGTTTCTACGCAGGTTTACACACCACTTAGAACACACTACCTAATCTGACTGTCCACCTGTATACACACCTAGTACACGACAATCCACATATACACATACCATACACACGCTGTACAATAATACACTTTCTCACAGTATACACCATTACACACAACCCTACCACATATACACAATACATACACACACTGTACAATATACACACTCTACACAGTCTACACCATAACAACAACCACTCCACATATACACAATACATACACACACTGTACAATATACACTCTACACAGTCTACACCATATACACAACCACTCCACACATACACAATACAGACACTGTACAATATACACTCTACACAGTCTACACCATATACACAACCACTCCACATATACACAATACATACACACACTGTACAATATACACTCTACACAGTCTACACCATATACGCAACCACTCCACATATACACAATACATACACATACTGTACGATATACACTCTACACAGTCTACACTATATAAACACAACCACTCCACATATACACAATACATACAGACACCGTACGATATACACTCTACACAGTATACACCATATACACAACTACTCCACATATACACAATACATACACACACTGTACAATATACACTCTACACAGTATACACCATATACACACCGACCCCACATATACACAATACATACACACACTGTATGATATACACTCTACACTGTATACACCATATACACAACCACTCCACATATACACAATACATACACACACACCATCTGATATACACTCTACACAGTGTACACCATATACACAACCACTCCACATATACACAATACATACACACACTGTACGATAAACACTCTACACAGTATACACCATATACACAACCACTCCACATATACACAATACATACAGACACTGTACTCTCACATATACACCCATACCTACACAATCCCATCCCATTATATACCACGATACATACACAGCACACTGTACGTATACAGTATAACTGTAATACACCATCATACACCTGTATTATACACCATATATACACACAACCACTTCCAATATAACCACGATACATACACACCACTGGTACAATATACACTCTTACACAGTATACACCTCACAGTAACTCCACATATACACAACGACTCCACATATACACAGTACATAACACACTATTCCGTAGTAATAACCTATATACAATATATACACTCTACACCAGTATACACCATATAGCGCACCGACTACACCATATACATGAAACACCGACATACACTATACACAATAATACAGACCAATACACTCTACACAGTATACACGTATATCAACCAATCCACATATACACATACATACACACTGTACGATATCTACACACATATACACAAACGAACTCCAAATATACACGATACTACACACACTGTCCAATATAACACTCTACACAGTACATCATATACATCATATACACAACCGCTCACACATATACACAGTACACATACACACACTGTACACGATACAATACAGACACCGTTACAATATACAACTGGATAGTACACACCATATACCACACACCACTCCTATCATATATCCACAATACATACCGCCACTGTACATATATTACTACTCTACAACAGTAATACACCATATACCACACCAACTCCACATATACACAATACATACACACACCGTAACAATATACAACTCCTGCACAGTATACACCATATACACCAACACTCCACTTCCACAGTACATCACCACGTCCAATTATACATCCCTACACACTGTACCAACCATATACACACACCACTACACCTATACACAATACATACACACACCGTACTATATACACTCCTACACTGTATACACCATAATACACACGACTCCACACATATACTAGTACATACAGACACTGTATGACAATATACCATCTATACACCGTATGCATCGCAACAATATACACAACCACTCCACATATACACGATACATACACACACTGTACGATATACAGTCTACACTGTATACACCATATACACAACCACTCCACATATACACAATACATACACACACCGTACAATATATACTCTACACAGTATACACCATATACAGTATACACAATAAATACAGACACCCGTTGCTCTTTGGTAGTCGTTCCACAGATATACATGGAGTAGTGGGTAAAGCAAATCAGCTCTAACAAAATTGTTAATTGCATTTACTTACAGCTAAATTTGGGGATCTGGAGACCTCTCTGGTGAAAATGTGTAACTGCAGGTCATGTACAGTTGAACATTTGATATCATAGGTTGTGCTTTGTGCTTCCCCGAGCAGATGAATCTCGCCCCCTCCTTCAACATCTCTGACGATCAGGCAGGAATTTGGGAATACCCTGAGTGCCATCACAGTACTGGTAATGAATGGCCACAGATCCTCCCCTCCTGAAATCATACCCATCTCTGAAGAGCTAATTCTACAGACTCACTGAAGTGATAGATATAAACGCAGGCTTCGCATAAAAAGTTTACGTACAGCATCAGCAGCTGCCCACTGCTTTCTATTATCAGCGTACTTCGAGTGGACCTCGAGAGACACGTCCACCCTGTTATCCACGGTGGCTGACCATATGCTAAAGGTGGGACAGATAGATGCCCAATTATTGCTGATAATAATATCCACAGCATATGCCTGTAATTAACTAGCTGGCACTTATCACATGACCCTTATCCGTTAAGCTTGATTTTCATCCTTTAAAAGTGCTTGCTGTTGCCATGACAATTTGATAAATTGTCAGCTAAAATTAACTGCACTAACTGCTTCTGTATGGAGACAGTAATGGAGGGACATGGGTTAAACCGCAGTGGTGGTCACTGTGATGCTGATTTATTGGTTTTTTTGCATTGCTTTTTTGAGGGTGTAGCATAGGTGTGGTAATACCGTGAGGCTCCTGCAGATGGCGCTGTACAAGGATGATGTGGGCCTTTCTTAACACTTGTTGGTGTCAAATTAGATCAACAGGGTCATTTAGTTCTCTGTAACACTGTAACGTTAGCATGGCATCTTTAGAAAGACTACTGTTGTTAGAATTACTCCAGGCTCCTGCAGATGGCGCTGTATGAGGATGATGGGGCTATAAAGACCTGTGGGGTGAGTGACGGGATCCATAGATTGGGAGGAGGTGCTACAGTGCAGGGAATGTCTCGTTTCATGTCTGGAAAATGGCTCCAGAGCAGATGTTAATGATTGGCTAACAGGAGTGACTGAGCATTTGGGCGTGGCCAAAGACCATAGTGTGGAGGAAGTAGCTGAATCTGCAGGCGTACGGTCATACGGGTCTACCAGCAGTGGCTCAAATCCCAGTCTACAGGGAATTCTCCTCGGAATTGGGCCAGGGAAGGCATCCACCAAATCTGGACCAACTGTGGAATTCTTTGATGGAAGAGTGTCTGGACATTGATGTGGCCTACATCCAGAAATGTGTCCAGGCTATGCCAAATCCATAGCCCTATGGTCAAAGCCCAAACACACCCCTGGGCTAGCTCCAGTTCTGGAGAGACCGAGACGGCTGCTCTGCCATGTGAGATGAATGTACCGTTCAAGCCCCGTAACCCCACCCTTGCTTTAACCCCCAGGTGAAACTGAGTCTTGAGTAGGTGATTGGGGTGATGGTGTGGGCTCCTGTGCTAGCTGCTGGTAGAAATTGTTAGCAGGTAGCCACAGCTCCCTCTGTTGGCGAAAGCAGGCCTAACCCGAGACGTCTGCCTGTCTGCTCTCCTGCTCTCCTTTATTAGGACTATCCGGTGTGTTTTTTTTTTTTTGCTTCAACTCACAGAGACATTCTCAAGGACAGTTCCAGCAGAGGACGGGTCACCAAAAAATGGGGACTGGCGTCTGGTCCCCCCAGGGAACAATGAGCTAAAAGTAGGAGCATTGAGGTCAGAAAATAGGCCTTATTTAACCAGGATTCTTCAACTACATAAACATAACAGTTATTAATATAAAAGACAGCTTCTGCCAGCTTCCCATAGCATACCCAGCCAGGTCCGTCATGCTGGAGGAGCTTTGGGAAAACACAAACAAGGAAACCTCCATCTTGTATTTCTCAGTAATATTAGCCTACATATTTACTATGACGTGAGCCTATGCCAAATTATGACATTCTGGAATCCAGTGATGATGACATGCGACTTAGGCAAACCCTCACGCCGCACAATTACCAACATAGGCGGCACCACTTTAGAATAAGGCTGCCTTTATGAAGAGTTTATAGATGCTTAATAATTAGGTCATAAACACCTTTAATAAGCATCAATAAGCAGCTACAGCACATTAAGATAGACTAACAGTGAACACACATACTTTTATACGGTTACAGCTCAGATTTAAAAGTTTACTGATCTTACCTCATCTTTTCCAGCTGTCCACATAAACCCAGCCAGCTTCAATACATATTCATATACATAATATGAAGGAGCTAATTTTCTCCCATGTTATTATGTGTTATAACTGCTTATTAATACTTTATAAAATGTTTATGACCACTAATAACTGACCTTCATCTTTTCCATCTGGTAAAATGTTACTGTACCCACATCTCAAACATAAACCCAGTCAGCTTCAGTAATGTGTTATAACTGCTTATTAATACTTTGTAAAATATTTATGATCACTAATAACCAATCTTCATCTTTTCCATTGGGCCACATAAACCCAATCAGCTTCAATACATATTCATAAACATAATATGAAGGATCTAATTTTCTCCTGTTTTATTAATGTGTAATAACTGCTTATTAATACTTTATAAAATGTTTATGACCACTAATAACTGACCTTCATCTTTTCCATCGGTCCACATAAACCCAGTCAGCTTCAGTACATATTCATATACATAATAATTTTCTCCCATTTTATTAATGTGTTATAACTGCTTATTAACCCTTTATAAAATGTTTATCACACTATTAACCAATCTTCATCTTTTCCATCGGGCCACATAAACCCAGTCAGCTTCAGTACATATTCATATACATAATATGAAGAAGCTAATTTTCTCCCGTTTTATTAATGTGTTATAACTGCTTATTAACCCTTTATAGAATGTTTATGACCACTAATAACCGATCTTCATCTTTTCCATTGGTCCACATAAACCCAGTCAGCTTCAGTACATATTCATATACATAATAATTTTTTCTCATTTTATTAATGTGTTATAACTGCTTATTAATACTTTATAAAATGTTCATGACACTAATAACCAATCTTCATCTTTTCCATCGGTCCACATAAACCCAGTCAGCTTCAATACATATTCATATACATAATATGAAGGAGCTAATTTTCTCCCGTTTTATTAATGTGTTATAACTGCTTATTAATTATTTGTAAAATGTTTATGACCACTAATAGCCGATAATCTATTTTTTAATCTATTTATAAATCCAAAGGTGGCCTTATTCCATATACCTTATTGAAACCAGAAGCCACTGCGTTTGGGATTACTTAACAGCTCGCATTGGTGTGAGGCAAGCGTGTGGTAATCACTCATGTGGTTTGTATACGCATCTTGGTGTTTAAGTCCATTACCTGTTCCTTTGTTTACTCGTATTCGCTGACGATGGCCGGTGTTGCGCCATGTTTACTGAAGTAATGCTCCACATTTCCCGTTGTGAAGCAAGCGTTTCTAATCCAAGCTCTACATCACGCTCAGAAATAGCATCCCTCACAAACACGCGTGTAACCGGCCCTTCCCTTCACCAGCAGGTAAAACTGGATCATTAGGATGTTGTGAAACTTCGATTTCCCCTGAAGGCATATTCATGACTAACCCACTCCCGAGTTGCAACAGACCGCTCCTCTGTGATGGCGTGTCTGTGCACGGGGCTGCTTCCTGTTTGACTCGCAGGCCGTAATCCTCTGTTTCCCAGCTCCAGTATTGTAGGGCACCTGCACCGAACGTAAGTTCACGTCTTCCTGCTGTTATACACCCTGACTCAGCTCAAGTAGGACTCATTCATTAGGTAAGAATTAATTCCGGTCCCAGTGAGCCACACAGAACCGCACACTGCCCAAAATAGCTCGAGTAAACTGGAAACTAGAACGAAGCCTGGCAAGCTTAGACTAGACCTTAGGCCTTCAGGCACCATTCAGGACGGTCTTAGCCGAGGTAGGTGGCCGCTTAGGGCCTCCATGAGCCAAGGTTATGTAGTGTGCATGGTGATGTGACATAAGCTAGTCTTAAATATACATATGCTTATACGACAGTTTAGCTGCTAATTGAATGAATATGGATTTATGAATATGATATATCGTTCGTTCATTTTTACTTTTATGCATCATTTGAACACATCAGCTGCCGCTTACACTGAGTGAGAATCTCAGGATGAATGGACCAACAGAAATGGCCCAAAGCTGTTTGGAAAGACGTCTGGTTCCATTGACTTACGTTAAAATTGTTGGAGGTTTTTGGCCTCTCCTGTAAAGTTGGCATTTTGGAGATGCTTTTCTTTGGACAGAGACATTATATATATACAGGGGTTGGACAATGAAACTGAAACACCTGGTTTTAGACCACAGTCATTTATTAGTATGGTGTAGGGCCTCCTTTTGCGGCCAATACAGCGTCAGTTGGTCTTGGGAATGACATATACTACGTCCTGCACACTGGTCAGAGGGAGTTTAAGCCATTCCTCTTGCAGGATAGTGGCCAGGTCACTACGTGATGCTGGTGGAGGTTCGTCCTTCTTGGTGGTATGCTGACATTACCCTGGATACCGTGGCTCTTGATACATCACAAAGACTTGCTGTCTTGGTCACAGATGCGCCAGCAAGACGTGCACCAACAGTTTGTCCTCTTTTGAACTCTGGTATGTCCCATAATGCTGTGTGCATTGCAGTATTTTGAGCAGAACTGTGCTCTTACCTGCTAACTGAACCTTCACACTCTGCTCTTACTGGTGCAATGTGCAGTTAATGAAGATTGGCCACCAGGCTGGTCCAATTTAGCCATGAGACCTCCCACACTAAAATGACAGGTGTTTCAGTTTCATTGTCCAACCCCTGTAAATGTACAAGATAGGCAGTGACTGCCTGAAAGACAACAACACTCGGTTACTTGCTTCTGTGTTACTCTGTAACAAATGATCTCACCAAAATTGTATTTCCAAAAATCAGAAATTAATACAGTCACTTCACCTAATAAAGTAACATAAGGAAAAATGTCAGGACATAAATAATTTTATCATATTCCACATCTCCAGAAATCTTCAAACGGGAAATATTAGATATGGGATTAGATTTAATTTTTTTCTGAATTTCTTTACAGTCATTCAGTCATTCGGAGCAGTTTGGTGTGGAATGACTCATTGCAGAGACACGTCCTGACGTCCTGATTTCTTTCCTTTCAGTTGTGGTGACAGGAACCGTTTCTATAAGTCTGGTTCCTATCCTATCAGATGTTATCTCAAACCTAGCTCAGACCTCACGCAACTTACTCATACGCGCTAATGTGTAATAACGTTCTGGGTGGGTGTGGCTTGTAGAGGCCTTCAGATAGCACCAGTTCCCACCACCACTGATTTTGACTGAGTCACACCCAACCATTCTGAATGGCTTTACATCTCAATGACTGAGCTGTGCAGAAGTTGGTGGAAGTGAGTGAGTGAGTGAGTGAGTGAGTGACTGAGTAAGTGAGTGACTGGGTAAGTGAGTGAGTGAGTGACTGGGTAAGTGAGTGACTGGGTAAGTGAGTGAGTGAGTGACTGGGTAAGTGAGTGACTGGGTAAGTGAGTGAGTGAGTGACTGGGTAAGTGAGTGACTGGGTAAGTGAGTGAGTGAGTGACTGGGTAAGTGAGTGAGTGAGTGACTGGGTAAGTGAGTGACTGGGTAAGTGAGTGAGTGAGTGACTGGGTAAGTGAGTGACTGGGTAAGTGAGTGACTGGGTAAGTGAGTGAGTGAGTGACTGGGTAAGTGAGTGACTGGGTAAGTGAGTGACTGGGTAAGTGAGTGAGTGAGTGACTGGGTAAGTGAGTGAGTGAGTGAGTGACTGGGTAAGTGAGTGACTGGGTAAGTGAGTGAGTGAGTGAGTGACTGAGTGAGTGAGTGAGTGACTGGGTAAGTGAGTGACTGGGTAAGTGAGTGAGTGACTGGGTAAGTGAGTGACTGGGTAAGTGAGTGAGTGAGTGACTGAGTGAGTGACTGAGTGACTGAGTGAGTGACTGAGTGAGTGACTGAGTGAGTGACTGAGTGAATGACTGAGTGAATGACTGAGTGAGTGACTAAGTAAGTGACTGAGTGAGTGAGTGACTGAGTGAGAGACTAAGTAAGTGACTGAGTGAGTGAGGGACTAAGTAAGTGACTGAGTGAGTGACTGAGTGAGTGACTGAGTGAGTGACTGAGTGAGTGACTGAGTGAGTGAGTGACTGACTGAGTGAGTGAGTGAGTGACTGAGTGAGAGACTAAGTAAGTGACTGAGTGAGTGACTAAGTAAGTGACTGAGTGAGTGAGTGACTGAGTGAGAGACTAAGTAAGTGACTGAGTGAGTGAGTGACTGAGTGAGTGACTAAGTAAGTGACTGAGTGAGTGAGTGACTGAGTGAGAGACTAAGTAAGTGACTGAGTGAGTGAGTGACTGAGTGAGGGACTAAGTAAGTGACTGTGTGAGTGAGTGACTGAGTGAGGGACTATGTCCGTGACTGACTGAGTGAGTGACTAAGTGAGTGACTGAGTGAGTGCCTGTGTGACTGACTGACTGACTGACTGACTGACTGACTGACTGAGGGACTGAGTGAGTGACTGACTGAGTGAGTGAGTGACTGAGTGAGTGATAGGAAGAGCACTGCTTTGGCCCCCTTGTGTCCTCGTTCAGCCTCACAGTACCGAAACCATGGACCACAGTTCATGGTCATCATGATATCCACCAGCTTTAGCCCTTATCGCATTGTATGTCCATATCATGCAGCCCTACTTCAGGGAACGCAGGTGTGAGTGAGACTCTCCGTAGAGAAAGGGGGAGAGAAAGCGCAGGAGTGAGTTGCAGCCCGAGTTCCAGTACGTCCACTGCTGGCTTAATGCCCAAACAACCGTTAATTAAGAAGGGTAAAAAATAACCCTTAATTAGTGAGTGTGAAAATAGCGGGGCGTGAAGAGGCTCTGGTGTTTTGCCGCGATGCTCTGGAGGGGATATTAAATTGCAGCATGAAGCGGTGTGGGCTGAATCTCTAATCTAATCACCGGGCCGAGTACTGGAGAGGTGGGAGGTGCTGATGATATGTTAGTTTGATTGTGCAGTTTATCTCAATAACGGAGTGCGTACCGTATCACAGCTCTCCTGCCTGGAGGACGCTGAGGGCCGACGACGAGGCCGAGCTGTAGTCACCGATGAAGGTCCTGCTTCACAGCGGGACTTCAAAAACAGGCTTTAAATGAAAGAGTGTAATGTAGTATGTTAGCACTGACAGAGTGTTCAAACATGCTAGCACACGTTAGCATATGACCTCCTTTAGCCCCGCCTATTCACTCTAGTAACAAGTGTCCAGACTCCAATGGTAAAGGACTAGAGGATGACCAGCACTGTGCAGCAGCAGATGAGCTATCGTCTCTGACTGTCCATCTACAAGGTGGACCAGCGAGGTAGGAGTGTCTAATAGAGTGGACAGTGAGTGGACACAGTGTCTAAACACTCCAGCAGCACTGCTGTGTCTGATCCACTCACACCAGCACCACACGCACTAACACACCACCACCACGTCAGTGTCACTGCAGTGCTGAGAATGATCCACCACCCACATCATACCTGCTCTGTGGTGGTCCTGTGGGGGTCATGCCTATTGAAGAACAGGGTAATACAGTATACAGAGACACAGATGGACTACAGTCTGGAACTGTAGAACTACAGAGTGTCCTATAGGGTCAGGGGAGCTGATATAAGTGTAAACACAAATTCTTAATAATGTGTATATAGGAATTATGCATTGATATAGTCAATATTGAGTTTATATATATATATATAAAACATTGAGGATGTTTCCTCTGGGAACAGGAATGAGCTCTTGTCTGTGTTGTTTCTAATAGGGGCCTGGTTCTAGTGGTCAGTAAGTGAAATGGGTGGAGTTTTCAGCTTGGCACATGTGATCGGATCACCGCCGCTGAAGTTTAAGGAAATCGAAAGTAACTAATAAACCTGATTACAACTTCCAAGCGTAACACTTCAGTACGTCATTCTCTCATTCTAATACTGTCTTCTAATTATATATCATCTTCATTAAATTCAGCAGCCGCCCACTGGCTTTGATCAGAAGCATATGTTCAGCTCTCGTCTGCGTTCAGGTAAACATGTTTAAAAACGGGACGGTCTGGAGTAATTACCATATGCAGGAGACGCGGTAGACTGAGCTACATACACATCATCAAAAGAGTAGTTAGCACCAACAGCTGCCGTCAGAAGGAATCAGCCAATAGGAATGGAACTTGGTGGGTCGGTTTGACATTACGAGACATGCCAGTGATCCAAGTTTCACGCTCATGTGACATAAGCAAGGGCGGGCCTTATCTCTGTTCCTGACTGACCCAACAGCCACGACTGCAGACATTAAGCAAGCAGTGGTGTCCTCCATCAGTCATCCCGTTAGGGTCAAGCAGCATTGGCAGATGACTGCACCACCCAGGACCACAGACTGTTACCACGTCAACACCGCCAAAGACTGCAATGGTGTCAAGCCAGACTGCCATGGAGTGACTCAGAATGGCAGCGGGTCATCTTCAGTGACGAGTCCCACTTTTGTCTTGGTGGAGGCGACCAACGAATCCGTGTGTGGGAGCATCTCGGTCAGCGTCACTACTTCTGTATGTACTTGATGATGGGTGTAGATAGTATGATGGCATGCTGCTTTAATTGTTGTGTCTCGCTGTAAACCAGCCAATCAGAGCAGAGCTCACCAAATTATACATAAACTCACCGTTTCAGGCTGTGACCAAATCATAAGGCGTAAAGGGGCATTGTGGCAGGGGTGAGGTGGCGCCTCTATTCCCGCTGGAAGTGGGCACGTTCTCCCCACTGATCGTGCACAGGTGTGTGCGATAAGAAGGCGAGGCACTGTGGCCTTATGAACTGGCCCTTTCTCCAGTGTGGCTGACAGGCCACGTCAGAGGAAGCCAGAGAGTTGGACTGGGGGGCGGGGAGACGCATTAGGCTGAGTAAGCCTCATGTTTAGTTGTGTGTGTTTGTGTGTGTGTGTTTGGGTCTCGTTGGGGTTTCCCGGTCGGCGCTTCCCCGGCTGAGCCATAGCATGTAGAACTATATCTGGGTACTCTTCACCGTGACCATCAGAGACCAATGTACATACTGAGTAAATGCATTCTGTGGCGCCTATAAGACCAACTGATGACGAGATCTGAGCATGCTCAAAAAGGCTCTCTTTTATGGCGGGGATGTTGGATCTCCAACCATGAGATCGAGTCATGTTCTAGAGAGCCTTGTGAGACCTTGGTTTGAACCCTAGAGGCACAGGGTATTGCTTTACAACTCACCATCACCTGAGGGATGTAGCAACAACGCTCTCCATCTCTGTCATGCTTCGCCTCAGGGTCATGCCTTAGTTTCCAGTAATGTGTGGTTTGAAATACCACACACTGAAATACAGGGCATCAATCTTAAATCACCATTCACGAAACCCTACACAGTGGGCCTGTAGTGGAGGTGCGTTAACCCTAGGCTTGGACAGTCAGAAGGCTCATGGCCTGGCTTATGTATACAAAGACCTGGGGAGGTTCTCTGATCTGAAGCAGGAGTGGAGCTGTAAGTGCTGCTTATCAGATGGGGACTGTTTGGTCCGTCTACCAAGTATTCCAGGTGTTCCAGGTGGTTGTTAGAGGTCCCATTTCCATCTAGAATAGTTTTGGTACTCCAAATTGGGGGACTTCTTCCTTCTTCCTTATGCACATAGACCATCTAATATCTCATCTTTGCTATCATTGGGAATGAAATGAAGGGGGGTCTCTGACCTTCTGGGGGTCTCTTATTCTGGAGGTTAATTGACAATTGACAGGGAAAACATATCCCCCCAGGAGAGCCTACCTATTAAACGGTGAAATGAGTTAAACACCTCGAGACGACTGTAGTATTACTCGCTGTCCCTCCAGCTAATGAAGGGAAGTATGCGGTCCTCGCTGTGGGAGACGTGAAGAGAGTAGAAATGAACAGGGTTCCACTCATTATGCTTCCTCTCAATTCGCTGTCCTGGTTCGTTTATCAGCACGCTGTTCTTAAGTGGTGGATTTGTCCGGAGAGCAAATTAACGTCCAGAATTAGTCTACTGCGCATGACCACCTCTATTGTCCCTGCGCCGAAGGAGTCTACAGTGTCTTGCTTCGATGGCTGCTGTTCCCGTATCACGCTCTTCACCGTGAAGTGCTTTGAGAGGCTGGTAATGAGGCTCATCAGGACCCAGCTGCCTCCTTCACTTCAACCTTCGGACCTTAGTTTGCAGGAGAAGGCCCAACCGCCCTGTAGGATACGGCATTGCCACACCTCTACATCTGACCTTGACCCTTTAAGGGAAAATTGAAGTAGTGTATTGGTGTACAGTAACTCAGTAAGTGTAATGTGTTAGTGTACTGTAAGTAGTGTATTGGTGTACAGTAACTCAGTAAGTGTAATGTGTTAGTGTGCTGTAAGTAGTGTGTTGGTGTACAGTAACTCATTAAGTGTAATGTGTTAGTGTGCTGTAAGTAGTGTGTTGGTGTACAGTAACTCAGTAAGTGTAATGTGTTAGTGTGCTGTAAGTAGTGTGTTGGTGTACAGTAACTCAGTAAGTGTAATGTGTTAGTGTGCAGTAAATAGTGTGTTGGTGTACAGTAACTCAGTAAGTGTAATGTGTTAGTGTGCAGTAAATAGTGTGTTGGTGTACAGTAACTCAGTAAGTGTAATGTGTTAGTGTACTGTAAGTAGCGTGTTGGTGTACAGTAACTCAGTAAGTGTAATGTGTTAGTGTACTGTAAGTAGCGTGTTGGTGTACAGTAACTCAGTAAGTGTAATGCGTTAGTGTGCTGTAAGTAGTGTGTCGGTGTACAGTAACTCAGTAAGTGTACTGCGTTAGTGTACTGTAAGTAGTGTGTTGGTGTACAGTAACTCAGTAAGTGTAATGTGTTAGTGTGCTGTAAGTAGTGTGTTGGTGTACAGTAACTCAGTAAGTGTAATGCGTTAGTGTACTGTAAGTAGTGTGTTGGTGTACAGTAACTCAGTAAGTGTACTGCGTTAGTGTACTGTAAGTAGTGTGTTGGTGTACAGTAACTCAGTAAGTGTAATGCGTTAGTGTACTGTAAGTAGTGTGTTGGTGTACAGTAACTCGGTAAGTGTAATGCGTTAGTGTACTGTAAGTAGTGTGTTGGTGTACAGTAACTCGGTAAGTGTAATGCGTAATGTGTAATTACCTAGGTTCTGAAGAGGGGAAAAACAGTGAGCAAGACGATGCGATTGTGATGCTAATGAGTTGGATTTATTACCAAGCACATAAACCCTTTTTTTCTTTGCTTTTCTCAAAAACAATAAAATAACATTGAGAAATAACAATGAGCGCTCTTAAATAAATTATAAATGAGGTTCTCAATTATGGGCCCCAAAACTACTCAGGTAGAGTTTGACCAATGAATGTCCGTTCGTGCTTATGTGTATCAAACAGTTCAGAGGTTCCAGAGTTCTGGCTGCTCAGCTGAGGCTCGTGGAATACGTGCAGATATGGTCCAGGATCCAGTGGGACTGACTCGCTATCCAATTCGAACCATACAAAAAACCAATCTGTAGTACATACACAGTATTGCAAAGCATAAACAATACCATTCCATATCTACATATTCTCCACGTTCTAGAATTGTGCTCAAAATCACAGAAATATCGTTTCTCAAACTAGTATACTCAAATTCTAACTTTTTAGTAACCAAATATTTAGGTGTGTTACATCTGCTTTTAGAGTGATCTTAACAGGGAGAGCCCCACAGTCCTGTGAAACCCACACTTCCGTCTCGTCCCCGTAATTGAAACACTGTTTGCGAAATAGCTCTCGGGGTAGTCGTTACTGCAGAGGTCCAGTACCGGTCCGGCCTTCACTGGGGATGTAACTCAGCGTGCCCAATAAATGACTGTGTGTTAATAGTTCAGTTGGACTGTGTTTGTCTGATTGTGCTCTCCGGTGTTTGTGGCCCGGATACTGAGCAGACCATGGTTTACAGTACAGTGTGAAAATCCAGCCTGGTCCAAAAGGCTCAGTACCAACTGTAGAACCAATAGCCCTCATCGACTTAAAGAACTCTGGTTCTGGAACGGGCTCCTTTCAGGCTTTGTAGAATCTTGGTGCTGTTCAGGAAACCAGGCTGAGCTTGTGCCAGTTTTTATTGATGTCAAAGGATATGACATCAACGTCACCAGAGGGCGCTGCACTGTGGTAGTAAACAGTAGTAACAAGATGGCGGAGCGTAGAGATTACCTGCGAGCGTCAGTGCTGTTATTCCAGATGTCTGTTTGTATCCGGATAGCAAGAACGGATTAACTACTGGAGATGAGAAGAACTAGAGGAGGTTCTTCAGCAGAGCACTCCTCAGAGTGTCACCATAGTTGTCACCAACACATTGTCCATGGAACCCAAAAGGGTTCTTCTACCTTCTATCAACACTAGCAGAATCCTTTGTGTCGCTGTATAGGACCCCAACCGTCACATTCTCTGTCAATCTGAAGAACTATCCCACCATGCATAGAACCGTGGTTGTATGTAGAGCTCACTGTTCTCATCGTGCATGCTTAACCAGGTCCCTTTACTAAAGAACCCTTAAAGAACCACTTTTAGAAGTTCAGATAACCCCAGCATTAGATCTGATCCAAAGCAGGAGGCCTTGGCCCACTCCACGCGCTGGAGAACTCTGTATGGTCCCTCCAGGGAGCCCGTAGAACAATAGGCCTTTCTCGTTGCCTAGAATAAATTCTCTTTCTCTTTCCCATAAGACAAAACGATCCAGTTCTCATACGAGGCTGCCTCTAATCTTCACAAGCTCATTAGTGGTATTTCTCCGACTGTGCAGTTCCCATAAGCTTCTCTGTTGAACCGTGATGGTGTTAAATCATGGAAGAGGTCTGGAGCGTTAAAGGCACCGCTGGACTTGTGTGTTGTGTTTGACTGGGGTAGCTTGGCTCCTTTGGAGGATGTTGTGAGGCAGTTAGATGTTTTCCCACATTCGTATTCCGGCTTTAACGCAGCAGTGAAAGCTTTAGCGCTGGGACCTCAGTGTTTGACCCTGAGGGGTCACGGCTTTACGTGCTTTGTTGTAGCAGACGGTGACTTTGCACATGCACATCCATACATACAGAGTGGCTGTTTGTTTGTTTGTTTGCTTGCTAGTTTGTTAGTTAGTTAGTTAGTTAGTTAGTTTGCTTGCTAGTTAGTTAGTTAGTTAGTTAGTTAGTTAGTTTGCTTGTTTGTTTGTTTGTTTGTTTGCTTGTTTGCTTGCTTGCTAGTTAGTTAGTTAGTTTGCTTGTTAGTTAGTTTGCTTGTTTGTTAGTTAGTTAGTTAGCTTGTTAGTTAGTTAGTTAGCAGGCTAACTAACTTAGCAGGCTAACTAACTAACAAGCAAACTAACTAACTATCAAACAAACAAACTAACTAACAAGCAGGCTAACTAACTAACAAGCAAACTAACTAACTAGCAAACAAACAAACTAACTAACAAGCAAGTTAGTTTGTTTGTTTGCTAGTTAGTTAGTTAGCTTATTAGTTAGTTAGTTAGTTTGTTTGTTTGTTTGTTAGTTAATTAGTTAGTTTGCTTGTTTGTATGCTGGCTGGCTTGCTTGTTTGTTAGTTAGTTAGTTTGTTTGTTTGCTTGTTTACTTGTTGGCTGGTTGGTTGGTTAGTTAGTTAGTTAGTTTGCTTGCTTGTTTGTTTGTTTACTTGTTGGTTTGTTAGTTTGTTTGTTTGTTTGCTTGTTTACTTGTTGGTTTGTTAGTTAGTTTGTTTGCTTGTTTACTTGTTGGTTTGTTAGTTAGTTAGTTTGTTTGCTTGTTTACTTGTTGGTTTGTTAGTTAGTTAGTTTGTTTGTTTGTTTGCTTGCTAGTTAGTTTGTTTACCTGTTAGTTAGTTAGTTCGTTAGTTCGTTAGTTAGTTAGTTAGTTAGTTAGTTAGTTAGATAGATAGGTAGTTGGCTTGCTTGTTTGTTTTTTTGTTTGTTTGCTTGTTTACTTGTTTGTTAGTTAATTAGTTAGTTTGTTTGCTTGTTTGTTTGTTTATGTGCTTGCTTGTTTATCTTGTTTATGACTGTGATTGGCACTGAGCTGGGTGAAAACGCATGTTTGATGTTGGTTTGCACATCAGAACGACTCTGCGCTGTGCTCTCTAATAGCTACATAATGATTTATCGGTACCACTCTAGAATAAGGCTGCCTTTATAGGGAGTCTATGAACAGTTTAAAAAAAGTTAACTCATGGTTATAAATCATAAACATCTTAAAATCATTCATACGCCGTTACAACACATTAATAAGGTGGGCATCTCTGCTGCTACTGTTATACTTTATACCATAGTCTAACTTCTGTACACACAGCGCACTTTATACTGTTACGGCACCAGATACTTGAATGTTACAGTACTGTATCTTCCCTTCCTTTTACTTCAGTTTTTCCACTAGTGTCAGCTTTATTTTCATTCTCCTTTTATATTGATATTTATACATTTAAAACTGTTGGAGGAATTCAGGAACTGCAAAGTTTTTCATTGTATGAACTGTGTTATGCTGTGCATATGACAATAAAACTCTTGAATCAGTCACCTGTTGCTAGTCGAACATTGGACACACCTACTTTTATACTGTTACGGCTCAGATCTGAATGTTTACTGATCTTCATAATAGCTTATTTTGTAAACCCTTTTATAAAGGTCAGCTTCAATTATTCACAAATTTGGAGGAGGTACCTTTTCATCTATCGGGTATAACTGCTCCCTAAAGACCTAGCTGATACTCTAATAGCTTATTTGTAATCCTTTATAAACGTCCTCCTTATTCTTTAAAGGGCCTACCGATTCATCTATCGGGTTCCTCCCTAAAGACCCCCACTCTAATGAGATTTTGGTCCGGAATGTTTATACATGAAAGCATGCCACACAGCATCAGACTCCACAGATTGCTGAATGGTGGCGCCGTGAGTAGCTCTGTTGCCTCACAGTAAGAGCGTGGGTTGGTTTCCTACGGGTGCTCCGGTGTCCTCCCACAGTCCAAAGACAGACTGGAGATGCTGAATTGCCCCCCTAGGATTAAATGGGTATGTTTGGTGACCAGTCTAGGGTGTTTCCTGAGATGGGCTCTGGCATCTCCCTGCAACCCAGGAGGATAAGCAGCTCAGTAGATGAATGAATGAATGAATGGATGGATGATGATGATGATCTGAATGCAGAGGTCACTGTTCATACTGAAACTCGCACCAACTGAGTCTTTGACTGAAGCTGTGACCCAGGCCGCAGAGCGTCTGTAAAGATGCACTACATAGATCTTTCATCATTTCTGAGCAACATGATTGTTGAGATGTGCTTTTAATGTGCCGTGGTACACAGTAGGCAAACTTTAGAGAGGCTACTCGCATATGTGGTCACTGTACCTGCAGTGTACATATAGCCATTGTATTCCAGATTAAAGGCACGGTATGTGATTCTGGAGAAGGATTGTCTGAGCAGGTGCAGTCGTTTCCAGTGTTCAAAACACCCCCTGGTATTTGGGGCTGGGGGTATATTGTTAAAAATCAAATCTTTTTAGGGGGTGCTATGTTGCCGTATGCCGCCCCCCATGTACCACAGCACTACACATGTGTTTGATCTCAGAAGTGTATTGGTACAATGTCTCAGGCATCAAGCAGTAATCATTTTATGTAATGTTTGTAGAAGCTTTTCTTGGCATTAAACTTTTCAGAATTTTGAACAGTAAACTTTAAAATATGGATTTTTTTGGGATTCACATTTAAAGGTGCAGTAAGTGAAATCCAAATCACTGTCGAATTCAGGGAATGTGCCCATACGGACCACTAGCTGTCCATTCTGTGTGGGTGTGCAATAGGTGTTGTTATCTTGACTGGTTAGCATCACAACCGCAGTAACAGTTTGCTAACCCACAACCTAGCTAACGTTAGTTACGTTGCTTGTTGTTATTTGCTTGTATGTTGTATCAAATATTTGTCCTTACAACAGACGGACAGAATTTTATGTCCACAGAGAAAAGGAAAACATTTGCTAGCCCTGTTTTGTTAACTTTAATGTCAACAGTTGATCTTCAGCTTCATATACTGCACCTTTAATTAGTTAACTGTATTGCGGAGTGCATTCGTGCATCTGCAGTTGTTATGATTCTCCACTCATTGGCATTAAGCTCTTCAGACTGCTGGTTCTTATCACCACCACTGGGAGCAGCTCTGTACTTTTCACACCAAATAATTTAACCAGATAAAAACACAGATTTTATTATTATTATTTTTTAAATTCATGGAACACATATTTAAAGGTGCAGTAAGCAAACTTGATCCAATATGCTTTTTGTCAAATTTAGTGAAGGTCTCCCCACGATCCACTAACTGCCCATTCTGTGTGCAGGTGATAAGTAAGGTATTGTGATCGTGACTGGTTAGCATCTCATTTGAATGACAGTTTGCTAACCACCTTCCTTGCTTGCCATGCCGTTGTTTGCTCTAATCTCAAACCATAATATTTGTTTGTGCCAGAGACAAAGGGTTTTTATGTCCTCAAAGGTCTTAAAAAAGCCAAGTATGGTGCACCTGGATATCAACAATTGTTCTCCAGATTCATATACTGCACCTTTAATTAGTTAACTGTATTGCGGAGTGCATTAGTGCATCTGCAGTTGTTATGATTCTCCACTCACTGGCATTAAGCTCTTCAGACTGCTGGTTCTTATCACCACCACTGGGAGCAGCTCTGTACATTTCACACCAAATAATTTAACCAGATAAAAACACAGATTTTTTTTTTTTTAATTCATGGAACACATATTTAAAGGTGCAGTAAGCAAACTTGATCCAATATGCTTTTTGTCAAATTTAGTGAAGGTCTCCCCACGGTCCACTAACTGCCCATTCTGTGTGCAGGTGATAGGTAAGGTATTGTGATCGTGACTGGTTAGCATCTCATTTGAATGACAGTTTGCTAACCACCTTCCTTGCTTGCCATGCCATTGTTTGCTCTAATCCTATACCATAATATTTGTTTTTACCACAGAGGTCTCTTAAAGGTCTTAAAAAAGCCAAATATGGTGCATCTGGATATCAACAATTGTTCTCCAGATTCACATACTGCACCTTTAATTAGTTAACTGTATCGTGGAGTGCTGGTGTATCTGCACTTGTTAGGAGTCTCCATTCATTTAGTGAGCATTCCCTTTAATTTGCCACCCGTCTTATGTATAACAACACAATAACGGTACGCTGTTTTGTACACACGGTATCCAGGGAACGGAAATAGCTCTCTGTTTATACTTAGCAACGGTCGACTGAATTCAAGCAGTGAAAACGAGCCATCAAGAGAGAGCCCATATGAAATATTAGTAGCAGTATGATTGACATGTTGTTATCATGTGTGACCGCATGTCATCCTGCCTCTCCTGACAGCTGTTGTTATCGATGTACTTGTTTATTTGTTTATTTATTTATTTTGCTCCAGTTGCCGCGCCAGTCTTGCCCTCTACTGCCTGGTACAAATCAGCTTTAGTGCTATTTAGCCCTGTGGCTGTCCGCGCCCTGTCTCTAGCTGGACGCTCAGCTTTTCCCCCCAAGAGAGCCACTCGAGTTCAGCCGTCCCGGACCGCGCTAATGCCTTTTTTCTGAAGGGCAGATTTGTGGAGCCGGCCTCTGCGATGGTGGTAAAAGCACCCCCGTACCCTCTCGGCTCCCCCTGCCTCGCCCCTCAGGGGGAGCTCTCATAGATGTGCCTTGTTAGATTGGCGTCAAGGAAGCAGAGTGCACCGAGACGCTATATTAATATTTACTGCTGTGCTAGCAGCGGCGCACGGGCATGCTGGGAATTTACACTCGCGGCGTCTGTGCACTGGTACCTACCGTAGAAACGAGGTGGGGCTCAAATAGTCCAATAGTCCAAATCTAATTTACATAATTAGCCCAAATGCAAGCAGTCAATCAGGACTGTTTGGTGTCGGAGCTTGTAAGGATTGAAACTTGGTGGGTAGGTTTGACACCAAGGGACATGGTTCAAGTTCCACGCTTGGCCGCACATGTGTCCTAAGCATGGATGGGCCTTATTGCTGTACCTGACTGACCCAACAGTGAGCGGTAATGACCTGCATGAGTTATCCTACTGCCAACACCATTAACAGATGGCTGCACGACGCAGGACTACGTACACGTGGACCCTAACAGCGACTGCCCTTAACACCACGCCTGCAAAGACTGCAATGGTGTCGTGCCAGACGGTCATGGAGTGACTCAGAATGGCAGCAGAGACACCCAACGCATTAACGTGTTGAGGCACCGTGGTCAGCACCAATATTAACGGTGGTTGGTTGATTGGTTGGATGTGGATCTTGGCGCTGACCACCTCCTGGTCCACCCACATAAAGATGGTCGTTGGTCGTCTCCACCAAGGCTAAAGCGGGACTCATCACTGAAGATGACCCGCTGCCATTCTGAGTCACTCCGTGGCACAACACCACTGCAGTCTTCGGTGATGATGATGTGGTGTTGAGGGAAATTGACGTGACGGCCTGTGTGCATGCAGTTACCTGGGCATGGGGGGTTTTACTATGCTATCTGGCCACTATAAACTTCCGTAAACTGGACGTAGCTCCAGAGCAGATCACCAAACACGTTTTAATTTGGCCAGTGTTGTGTTGGTGGTTGGTGTAGCTCAGCGGATAACACCACTACCCACCAAGTAGCCACCACCCCACGTGGGAGACTGGGGTTCGAATCCCAGTAGGGGTGACTATGCTGTGCTATACCAGTAAGAGTCCTTGGGCAAGACTCCTAACACTACACTGGCCTACCTGTAATGGTTAACCTTGTAAGTCGCTCTGGATAAGAGCGTCAGCTAAATGCCAGAAATGTAAATGTAATGTAAATGGCCAGATCGCTTTAACAGCACTGGGCAAATAGGTTTCAGGTGCAGGCTTTGTTTTGCTGGGCGTAAAAACATAGCTGTGAAAAAAGACCAGCTCCTTTTTCCAGTTGTGCCCTAAAACCACACCTCTCCCTTCACCACAAGATGGTGAGATGGTGCTGGCATGCATCAGGCCGAGCTCCGGTTTCTCCGTATTGATTGGCACCCTTAAGAACAGACGGCACTTTGATGTTGTTTTGATGCATCTTTTATCGAGCATGCACTTCAGCTCATCAAAGACCGAGACATTTGAGCTTGGCGGGCAAACGCCTTCGCACGTCAAGGCTCAGTCACGTCAGCTAATTAGACTTACTCATAAGTGACCCAAACGGACCCCACAGGTAGGCCCCAAGCCGGCCTTGGGCGTAGCGCGTGGAAATGCGGTCCGCTCTGCGTCTTCCTCCGCCCTCGACAGCACGTCAATCTCAGCAGCTCAATGAATAATAGAGGTGCTGAGGGTCTTCAGTGGCTCCCTGAAGGAGGACGGCCTTCATCCCACTCCACATAAGCACAGGGTTTCCTGCAGGTTCACCAATACGGGTCTGCTGTGGGGGGTTCCTAAGACCTGTCCATGGGGGTCTTTCTGTACATTGCTGAAAATAAGGAGGCCACAAAGGGTTTGTTGGAGTGAGGTCCTTGAGGAAGCAGCTTCGGTTACCTTCCATGCATTTTGATGGAAATTCCAGGAACCTTTCTTAGAACCTCCATCTCCATTTATTTTTCCGTGAAGGTGCTTGACTCGGTTACTGTAACCAGCTATGAGGAGACCGTGATCCAGAGCTTGGTAGCGTGAGATAGGTGGAATGTGGAAACAGCGAAAAGGCAGGAAGGTCCCCATTCCAAGACTGTCCCATTAGCTAGTCCTGGGTTTCTCAACCCGCTAGTGATCCATGGGCCTTTGCTGGGGACTGGAGATTTTATATATGTCTCCAGTCCACTGCAAAGGCCAATGGACCACTAGAGGGTGTGCTAATGGGACAGTCTTGGAACGGGACAGTCATGGTTATGGGGAAGTATTTGATATACTGCCGATTTTGCAAAGTCTCAGACCTACGAAGTATGGACAGGTCTGTAAAACAGATCTTAATATTCGGTCCAGAAACCCAGAGGTCAGTTGTTTCCTGTAATCCCTGACCAGGTTTGCAGACACTACTGGAGAGATTTTGGCCCACTCCTCCAAACGGATCTTCTCCAGACCTTTCAGGTTTCTTGACTGTCACTGGAAAACATTGAGTTTCAGCTCCCTCCATAGACTTTCTATTGGGTTGAGGTCTGGAGACCGGCTAGGCCCCTCCAGGACCTTGAAATGCTTTCTACGGAGCCACTCCTTAGTGGCCCTGGCTGTGTGTTTAGGGTCATTGTCCTCATGGAAGACCGAGCCACAACCCATCTTCAATGCTCCCACTAAGGGAAGGAGGTTGTTGACCAAAATCTTACGATACATGACCCCATCCTTCCTCCCTTCAACACAGTGCAGTCGTCCTGTGCCCTTTGCAGAAAAGCCCCACCAAAGTATGAAGTCTCCACCCCCATGTTTCACGGTTGGGATGGCATTCTTGGGGTTGTACTCATCCTTCATCTTCCTCTACACACGGCGAGTGGAGTGGATACCAAAAAGCTCATGTGACCACATGACCTTCTCCCTTGCCTCCCCTGGATCATCCAGATGGTCACTGGCGAACTTCAAATGGGCCTGGACATGTGTTGGCGTGAGCGGGGGGACCCTGCGTGCCCTGCCGGGTTTTGAACCATGACGGTGTAGTGTGTTACTCATGGTCTTCTTTGAGACTGTGGTCCCAGCTCTTATCAGGTCATTGACCAGGTCCTCCGTGTAGTCCTGGGCTGATTCCTGACCTGTCTCAGAATCACCCTCCTTACCCCATGAGGTGAGATCTTGCATGGATCTCGCCAAGCTGCTTGCCTATTGTCCGGTAGCCCATCCCAGCCTTGTGCAGGTCTACAGTTTTGTCCCTGGTGTCCTTAGACAGCTCTTTGGTCTTGGCTATGGTGGAGAGTTTGGAGTGTGATGGATTGAGTGTGTGGACAGGTGTCACACAAAAACAACACGACTGCTTCTCATGGAGAGGTTCCTCAGGGAGTTTTCAGAGCTACCTTGATTCAATTTGGACATATGATTCTTCTTTAACCACATTTCTTACTTTTTTGGTTCTTTGGTGGGTCGCTATGCTTTGCAGTTATCAGGTGGGCCTTGAGGTGAAACAGGTTGAGAACCGCTGAGGTTGTTGATTCTCCACTGCCCATACACTGACCAATACACTTAGCATGAAATGCTGCACTACCCAAAGTGACTTTGACATCTTGAGATGTAGCATAACTACGCAACTTACCAACTAAGGTGATCAGGCTAAGCAGCCAAGACCTTTAGGCTTCAAGTTGTTGGAGGCTCTGGAGCAACCACAACAAGTTTGAGCTGAACACAGCAAAAACAGTGGAGATAATGGTGGATTTCATAAAAACGCCAAACTGGGACATTGGTTCATAGCTCCCGAACCTAGCTTATGGAAAATCCTACAGGGACAAGCCTGTTCCACCTCACTGAAGAGCTGGACGCAGTTTGGGAGATGTTCTGGGAGAGTTTAGAGGTTTTTGGTTTTGAGGTTTTTGAGACTATTGACTGCCAGTGCTTGTTAGCATCATTGGCCCCATCGCCGCAGCCCTGACCTGCAGAAGTAAAATTTGGAAACCAAGCATGTCCTAAGATTAACCACGTCTGGAGTAAATAAAAAATATGCAAATTTGATATTTACCTTTCCTTTCATACAGGTCCTTTAATTTATCTCTCAGCACTTTCACCTCCCTTCTTCTTCCCAGCCCGGTTCCCTCCAGCTTTCAAGTAGCATTGAGTGTGAGAATGGCACTGCGCTCATACACACATATATATCGTCACTGTCCAGAGAAAAACATGTATCTCCAAAATGGCAGCTTTACAGGAGAGCCCAAAACCTCATTTCATTTTAATGGAAGTCAATGGAACCAGACGTCTTTACAAGCCATTTTGGGCCATTTCTGTTATTCCATTCGTCATGAGATTTTCACCCAGTGTAAACAGCAGCTGATGTGTTCAAATGATGTGTAAAAGTAAAAATAGAAAAAATGGAGATACATGTTTTTCATTGGACAGCCACGATAAATTACATAGAATGCAGTAAATTGTGGTCTGGACCAAAAATATGAGACATTTTATATTTTGAGGCATTACAAAAGGATGGATGGATGGATGGACGGACGGACAGACACTTAAAGCCACCACTGGGCGCACAGTATGAAATTCTGAATCCCGGCCATTCAGCCGTACGCGTGCTAACCTGCCGACGAGGAGTCTGTAGGTCGTTCAGAAGTTCCAGCAGCAGAATTTAAACGACAGGCAAAACCACAGGTGGTGCTGAAAACCCAGTTATTCACGCTGTGACTGCAGCATCTGTTCTTCATCCGAGAGAGGAGCTAGAGCCGGTTCAGCTCCGGCCTAAGGCTAGAGGTTTTAGCAGATCCGCTAATCTTTCTGAGCAAAGTTACTGCGGGGGTCCTGAGGGGAATGTCCACTACCAGAGCCAAACCACCAAACTCTCTGACCCTGGCTATACCAAGCACACACTGATCCTACGTGTGGCAACTTGACGTGACACATGAGGCTACGTAACGCTGTGTGTGCCTAATCTAGCTGGACCCTCTGAAAGGCCAACTCACCCGAAGTCCGAGTCTCCAGATCACCTCGAAAGGGATCCAGCTCAGTCCAGGAGCCCGGGGTCGGCCAGCTCAAGCAGTTGTCCAAGCCAAAGCATTTGCACCTGAGTCCACAGTTTACAAAAGACCAAAGTGACTGGCGCCCCCATGTGGTTCAGTGTAACAGTCTGTACCTGCCCCTAGCCAATAACTTTCCCTAACAGGAGTCAAATGATATTGGCACTGTGAGCACTTAGCGATGCAGGATTGAAGCAGAGATGACTTATTAGCATGCTCTGCTAACTGAATGTCCTTTAATATATATATATATATATATATATATATATATATATATATATATATATATATATATATATATATATATATATGTGTATATGTATATATGTGTCAAGCAATTCCAGACATTTGAAATGCAGTGTGTAATAATGTACTGTTGATATCACTAGGTGTAGTATTATTATATCATAGCACCATGTTGGATTGACTTTCAAGTGCTAGCGTTAGCGGGCCGTCTCTCAGCATGTGCTAGCTTACAGGCGCGGGTCAAGCTGCTCAACATCTGCTGTGTTCATGAATCTTTCATGGAAAGCAGAGCAATCTGGCGGGGGGTTACTCGGCGGATGCTGCTGGCTGCTTTGGGTGGTTGTGGGTTGTTGCGGTGGTGGTGGGCTTTTCCACACTCAAGGCTACTGTTGTTTGCGTACCCAGTATGGTCGCAGGGGCCGGCGGTGGCAGAAAGCAGACGGCATGGCTGTGACGGGAGCTGTGAACCCATAGCTGCAGCTGCGATGGGACTTAATGACTCGTCTCGCTGACGGCCAAACGATTACAAAGCAGCTGGAACGGTTGTCAGAGTTTCCTCGGCAGCTGTTAGCGCTGCTGATTCGCGTCGTTTGGATGTTTCCGTCTCGTGTTCTCATGGTGTTCCGTAATCAAGTCTGTTTCACTGAGCTGGGTAAAATGGCTAACACGTCATGAAACGTGTTAGTTCCAAAATCTCATTTCAATCATACTGTGAAATGAGGCTTCATGTAAGTGTGTTGGTGTATAGTAACTCAGTAAGTGTAATGCGTTAGTGTGCTGTAAGTAGTGTGTTGGTGTACAGTAACTCAGTAAGTGTAATGCGTTAGTGTGCTGTAAGTAGCGTGTTGGTGTACAGTAACTCAGTAAGTGTAATGTGTTAGTGTACTGTAAGTAGTGTGTCGGTGTACAGTAACTCAGTAAGTGTAATGCGTTAGTGTACTGTAAGTAGCGTGTCGGTGTACGGTAACTCAGTAAGTGTAATGCGTTAGTGTACTGTAAGTAGCGTGTTGGTGTACGGTAACTCAGTAAGTGTAATGCGTTAGTGTACTGTAAGTAGCGTGTTGGTGTACGGTAACTCAGTAAGTGTAATGCGTTAGTGTACTGTAAGTAGCGTGTTGGTGTACGGTAACTCAGTAAGTGTAATGCGTTAGTGTGCTGTAAGTAGCGTGTCGGTGTACGGTAACTCAGTAAGTGTAATGCGTTAGTGTGCTGTAAGTAGCGTGTCGGTGTACAGTAACTCAGTAAGTGTAATGCGTTAGTGTGCTGTAAGTAGCGTGTCGGTGTACAGTAACTCAGTAAGTGTAATGCGTTAGTGTGCTGTAAGTAGCGTGTCGGTGTACAGTAACTCAGTAAGTGTAATGCGTTAGTGTGCTGTAAGTAGCGTGTCGGTGTACAGTAACTCAGTAAGTGTAATGCGTTAGTGTGCTGTAAGTAGCGTGTCGGTGTACGGTAACTCGGTAAGTGTAATGCGTTAATGTGCTGTAAGTAGCGTGTCGGTGTACGGTAACTCGGTAAGTGTAATGCGTTAGTGTACTGTAAGTAGCGTGTCGGTGTACGGTAACTCGGTAAGTGTAATGCGTTAGTGTACTGTAAGTAGCGTGTCGGTGTACGGTAACTCGGTAAGTGTAATGCGTTAGTGTACTGTAAGTAGCGTGTCGGTGTACGGTAACTCGGTAAGTGTAATGCGTTAGTGTACTGTAAGTAGCGTGTCGGTGTACGGTAACTCGGTAAGTGTAATGCGTTAGTGTACTGTAAGTAGCGTGTCGGTGTACGGTAACTCGGTAAGTCTAATGCGTTAGTGTACTGTAAGTAGCGTGTCGGTGTACGGTAACTCGGTAAGTCTAATGCGTTAGTGTGCTGTAAGTAGCGTGTTGGTGTACGGTAACTCAGTAAGTGTAATGCGTTAGTGTGCTGTAAGTAGCGTGTTGGTGTACGGTAACTCAGTAAGTGTAATGCGTTAGTGTGCTGTAAGTAGCGTGTTGGTGTACGGTAACTCAGTAAGTGTAATGCGTTAGTGTGCTGTAAGTAGCGTGTCGGTGTACAGTAACTCAGTAAGTGTAATGCGTTAGTGTGCTGTAAGTAGCGTGTCGGTGTACAGTAACTCAGTAAGTGTAATGCGTTAGTGTGCTGTAAGTAGCGTGTCGGTGTACAGTAACTCAGTAAGTGTAATGCGTTAGTGTGCTGTAAGTAGCGTGTCGGTGTACAGTAACTCAGTAAGTGTAATGCGTTAGTGTGCTGTAAGTAGCGTGTCGGTGTACAGTAACTCAGTAAGTGTAATGCGTTAGTGTGCTGTAAGTAGCGTGTCGGTGTACAGTAACTCAGTAAGTGTAATGCGTTAGTGTGCTGTAAGTAGCGTGTCGGTGTACAGTAACTCAGTAAGTGTAATGCGTTAATGTGCTGTAAGTAGCGTGTCGGTGTACAGTAACTCAGTAAGTGTAATGCGTTAGTGTGCTGTAAGTAGCGTGTCGGTGTACAGTAACTCAGTAAGTGTAATGCGTTAGTGTGCTGTAAGTAGCGTGTCGGTGTACAGTAACTCAGTAAGTGTAGTGCGTTAGTGCGCTGTAAGTAGTGTGTCGGTGTACAGTAACTCAGTAAGTGTAATGCGTTAGTGTGCTGTAAATAGCGTGTCGGTGTACAGTAACTCAGTAAGTGTAATGCGTTAGTGTGCTGTAAGTAGTGTGTTGGTGTACAGTAACTCAGTAAGTGTAATGTGCTAGTGTACTGTAAGTAGTGTGTTGGTGTACAGTAACTCAGTAAGTGTAATGTGCTAGTGTACTGTAAGTAGTGTGTTGGTGTACAGTAACTCAGTAAGTGTAATGCGTTAGTGTGCTGTAAGTAGCGTGTTGGTGTACAGTAACTCAGTAAGTGTAATGCGCTAGTGTACTGTAAGTAGCGTGTCGGTGTACAGTAACTCAGTAAGTGTAATGTGTTAATGTGCTGTAAGTAGCGTGTCGGTGTACAGTAACTCAGTAAGTGTAATGTGTTAATGTGCTGTAAGTAGTGTGTTGGTGTACAGTAACTCAGTAAGTGTAATGTGTTAGTGTGCTGTAAGTAGCGTGTTGGTGTACAGTAACTCAGTAAGTGTAATGCGTTAGTGTGCTGTAAGTAGCGTGTTGGTGTACAGTAACTCAGTAAGTGTAATGCGTTAGTGTGCTGTAAGTAGCGTGTTGGTGTACAGTAACTCAGTAAGTGTAATGCGTTAGTGTGCTGTAAGTAGCGTGTTGGTGTACAGTAACTCAGTAAGTGTAATGCGTTAGTGTGCTGTAAGTAGTGTGTCGGTGTACAGTAACTCAGTAAGTGTAATGCGTTAGTGTGCTGTAAGTAGCGTGTCGGTGTACAGTAACTCAGTAAGTGTAGTGTGTTAGTGCGCTGTAAGTAGTGTGTCGGTGTACAGTAACTCAGTAAGTGTAATGCGTTAGTGTGCTGTAAATAGCGTGTCGGTGTACAGTAACTCAGTAAGTGTAATGCGTTAGTGTGCTGTAAGTAGTGTGTTGGTGTACAGTAACTCAGTAAGTGTAATGTGCTAGTGTACTGTAAGTAGTGTGTTGGTGTACAGTAACTCAGTAAGTGTAATGTGCTAGTGTACTGTAAGTAGCGTGTCGGTGTACAGTAACTCAGTAAGTGTAATGCGTTAGTGTGCTGTAAGTAGCGTGTTGGTGTACAGTAACTCAGTAAGTGTAATGTGCTAGTGTACTGTAAGTAGTGTGTCGGTGTACAGTAACTCAGTAAGTGTAATGTGCTAGTGTACTGTAAGTAGTGTGTCGGTGTACAGTAACTCAGTAAGTGTAATGCGTTAGTGTGCTGTAAGTAGTGTGTCGGTGTACAGTAACTCAGTAAGTGTAATGCGTTAGTGTGCTGTAAGTAGTGTGTTGGTGTACAGTAACTCAGTAAGTGTAATGTGCTAGTGTACTGTAAGTAGTGTGTCGGTGTACAGTAACTCAGTAAGTGTAATGTGTTAGTGTGCTGTAAGTAGTGTGTTGGTGTACAGTAACTCAGTAAGTGTAATGTGTTAGTTAATTGACCCGTGAATAACTGACAGCTTATTTGATTGAATGAATGAAGGTCTACCCCACAGGAGTTATTCCTCCCAGTTCTGGACGTAGTTTCTGTACTGTAGTCTGGACCTAGTCCGGACCTGTAAGCCAGGGAAATGTGTTTTCCCAAGATAATGAGAGGTCCTAGACTGTACAAGTCTGATTCAGCTTAACCCGTGCAGTTAAATATTGTGGGTAAGAGTCGCGGGCACTTTTTGGGCAGTGTGGTGTTATTAAGCCCTGGCTGCCGGCGGAGTGATTTGAAATCTGCGGTAGAACAGCGCTCAAACGCTTTAGGATTTGGACAGACATTTGAGCCGTCTTCAGAAAGCTAAGAAGTTTTAATACGGCTCGTTAATGTACCACTCGCTGCCCGAGGTTCTCCCACCCCCTTCTGGACCCACTTGTAAAGGTGAAGGTAATGAATGTTTCTATCTCCGTCGTTTTAAAGTTTTCTAGTGCTGATTTGGAGGGATTTCTCATTATATGATAACTATTAAATGTCTTTACTTCCAACACAAGTGGTAAAGGAGTCTGTGTTGATGGACAACCAGACTGTGACAAGCGCTGAGCTAAAGTCAAGGCGAGGTTTATTTAACAACAAGAGCAAAGCAGACATAACAGAACAACAAGACGGGTTAGAAGGGCAAGAGCCGAGTAAAACAAGTGGGCTTCAAAGCCAGGCAAACAATCAGGACAGCTAAGGTACCGAAAAGGGCAAAGACAAAAGAGTAACTCAAAATTCAAACCAGAGTAGTGAACAAGAGTAATCACACAGAGACCCGCTCGGTACGCACAGAGTGGCAATACTTCACAACTACAGGTAAAATCAGTACTCTGGTGATTCAGATCCAGGAAACTGAATTGGATTGGGAGATGGCAGACATGTGAGAGTGATGTCATCGGGTGGTGGGTTATGGGAAATGGAGTCCGGGAGATCGGGGATGAAAGGAGAGTCCTGCTATTATTATATTTCTGTTGTCCTGTACATCTCTTTCCTTTAGTGTGTAGCGTTTTGTGTATGTAAACAGTCTGCAGAGTTGTAAAGCCCAAAGTACATGGTAGAGGGAGAAAAAAAATTAGTTGAAATTCCAGCATTTTTCTGTTGCATGGTGATGTCCTTATTGCCCGCCTACTGGGACGTTAGAATCGCCCTCACGCAACACACAGGGAGTAAAACCTGACCACTTTGAAATGTTGGGCCCAGTCTGGCTTTCAGGATCGGACTCGGCTTAAACTCATACAGCAGAGTCTATACCATTGTAGGAACGGTCAAAGTGGAGTGGGAGTGTACGAATCCTTGTAACAGGATGGCCCTCAGAAGAGGTGAGCTGACCAATCAGAGCATGGAGATGGATGGATGGATGGACGCATAGATGGATGGATGGATGGACGCATAGATAGATGGATGGATGGATGGATTGATGGACGCATAGATGGATGGATGGACGCATAGATGGATGGATGGATGGATGGATGGATAGATAGACGCATGGATGGATGGATGGATGGATGGACGCATAGATGATTAAATGGATGGATAGATAGATAGATAGATAGATAGATAGATAGATAGATAGATAGATAGATAGATAGATAGATAGATAGATAGACGGATGGATGGATGGATGGATGGATGGATGGATGGATGGATGGACGCATAGATGGATGGATGGATGGACGCATAGATGGATGGATGGATGGATTGATGGACGCATAGATGGATGGATGGACGCATAGATGGATGGATGGATGGATGGATGGATGGATGGACGCATAGATAGATAGATAGATAGATAGATAGATAGATAGATAGATAGATGGATGGATGGATGAATGCAGGAGGCATCCAAAACGGAAAAAAGAACAAACGCTCATTACGCCATTACGTCCATGAGTGCCTGTCTAGGCTCTTCTTCTTGAGAGCTTGTAGTAATTGTGCTCTCCTCCATGAACGTCTGAGTGGTGGAGAAGGTGGGCCACGTTCATGCTGGAGTCAATTTCCTCGAACAGCAGCGCGAGCGACCAAAGCTTTCTGACTGACAGCCTCTCACTGTCCGCACTTTGTCCAGGCATAGCTGAAGCACCTGTCAGCGAGTGAGGAGTCCTGCACTTTGTCAGCTGGAATTACCTCTCACCTTGACAGCAGCAGCCCTGCGGAGACCAGGGCAACAAGGCCAAGCCACAGCTCGCTCGATACCCAGCTGTGTCCAGGCCCTGACCCCAGGGTTCCACCCAGAGGCTGACATGAGTTCATTAAGAAGTAGCCCAAATATCACATTGCTGAGATGCTTTTTCAGGTGTAACAGACTATTGTTGCTGCTCAGACCAAAGCCAATCTGTGGATTGGATAGCCACTGGGGGGTGTAAGGCCAGGCTGGCCAGTAGGGTATGATAGGGCTACAGGCGCTGTTATCAAGCCTCAGCGCTCACTCTCAATTCTGTCCCTACCATGCTTCCCTCATGTGGAAGAGATAACCCGCAGATGCTGTATTGTGTCTATTAGCAGAGATTCTGTATTAACTATATTCAGCTTCATATGCATCATCTTCCATTCATCTCACGCTCAACTTAACTTGTAAGTGAGGAAAGTACTTGCAACACAACACATAAAATAACATATAAGCTCCTTGTG
Source organism: Prochilodus magdalenae (assembly GCA_024036415.1). NCBI lineage: Eukaryota > Metazoa > Chordata > Actinopteri > Characiformes > Prochilodontidae > Prochilodus > Prochilodus magdalenae. Next base: position 121,673 of record JAMWET010006738.1, read on the forward strand.
TGGTAGGTGGTAGTATCTTCAGGCTCCTGCAGATGGCGCTGTTGTATGAGGATGATGGGGCTATGAATACCTGTGGGGTGAGTGACGGGATCTATAGATGGAGAAGAGGTGCTACAGTGCAGGGAATGTCTCGTTCCATGTGTGGTAAACGCTCCAGAGCAGGTGTTAATGATTGGCTAACAGGAGTGACTGAGCATTTGGGCGTGGCCAAAGACCATAGTGTGAAGGAAGTAGCTGAATCTGGAGGTGTATGGAAGCGTACGGTCATACGGGTCTACCAGTGGCTAAAATCCCAGTCTATAGGGAATTCTCCTCTGAACTGTGCCAGGGAAGGCATCCACCAAATCTGGCCCAACTGTGCAACTCTGTGATGAAGGAGTCTCTGAACATTAATGTGGCCCACATCCAGACACATGTCCGGTCTCTAGCATGCAGTGTTGGGACCATTAGTCAAATGTATTACGTATTAAGCATTACTTTAAAGGAGCAATATGTAAAATTATACAAACAATAATCCAAGTTTTTACCTTCTAAAATTACATCCTAAAATGATTTTGAAAAAAAGTCCAATTATGAAATCAATGTAAAGAAACAGCCGTTCTAGTAGTATCTCAAAGATGTCTATGTACTGTGTTCCAGTAATATCCACTGAAGCTAGAATGCTAACCAGCTAGCCTCAGCCTGTTCTGTTTTGTAATGCCACTTTGTACCTGAAGAGGTGATAGCTAGTCTTGGCATGGTCTAGTCTGCCTTTAGTGCGGATGGAGGTGAAGCACAAAAGCTCTAAATAAAAGTAGCATCAAAAATGGAAAGCTATCCACCACTGAA
>JAMWET010006738.1:127500-162500 GCA_024036415.1 Prochilodus magdalenae
TGAGTTACTGTACACCAACACACTACTTACAGTACACTAACGCATTACACTTACTGAGTTACTGTACACCGACACACTACTTACAGCACACTAACACATTACACTTACTGAGTTACTGTACACCAACACGCTACACTAACGCATTACACTTACTGAGTTACTGTATACCAACACGCTACTTACAGTACACTAACGCATTACACTTACTGAGCTACTGTACACCAACACACTACTTACAGTACACTAACACATTACACTTACTGAGTTACTGTACACCAACACACTACTTACAGTACACTAACACATTACACTTACTGAGTTACTGTACACCGACACACTACTTACAGCACACTAACACATTACACTTACTGAGTTACTGTACACCGACACACTACTTACAGCACACTAACACATTACACTTACTGAGTTACTGTACACCGACACACTACTTACAGCACACTAACACAATACACTTACTGAGTTACTGTACACCAACACGCTACTTACAGCACACTAACGCATTACACTTACTGAGTTACTGTACACCAACACGCTACTTACAGCACACTAACGCATTACACTTACTGAGTTACTGTACACCAACACACTACTTACAGCACACTAACGCATTACACTTACTGAGTTACTGTACACCAACACGCTACTTACAGCACACTAACGCATTACACTTACTGAGCTACCGTACACCAACACGCTACTTACAGCACACTAACGCATTACACTTACTGAGTTACCGTACACCAACACGCTACTTACAGCACACTAACACATTACACTTACTGAGCTACCGTACACCAACACGCTACATACAGCACACTAACGCATTACACTTACTGAGCTACCGTACACCAACACGCTACTTACAGTACACTAACGCATTACACTTACTGAGTTACCGTACACCAACACGCTACTTACAGCACACTAACGCATTACACTTACTGAGCTACCGTACACCAACACGCTACTTACAGCACACTAACGCATTACACTTACTGAGCTACCGTACACCAACACACTACTTACAGCACACTAACGCATTACACTTACTGAGTTACCGTACACCAACACCCTACTTACAGTACACTAACACATTACACTTACTGAGCTACTGTACACCAACACACTACTTGCAGTACACTAACACATTACACTTACTGAGTTACTGTACACCAACACACTACTTACAGCACACTAACACATTACACTTACTGAGTTACTGTACACCGACACGCTACTTACAGCACACTAACACATTACACTTACCGAGTTACTGTACACCAACACACTACTTACAGCACACTAACACATTACACTTACCGAGTTACTGTACACCAACACGCTACTTACAGCACACTAACACATTACACTTACTGAGCTACTGTACACCAACACACTACTTGCAGTACACTAACACATTACACTTACTGAGTTACTGTACACTAACACACTACTTGCAGTACACTAACACATTACACTTACTGAGTTACTGTACACCAACATTGTTTGACTGACTGACTGATTGATTCCAAGAACGTCCAGTTTTGATAATAGCCTGTTATGGCTCCAGCAACTGCAAAGGGTAAAAGTGGACTAATATGTCTACACTGACCGCAGCAAGAAATGACCAGACACGGTGAAGACGGACCACTGCTCTCCAGAAACCACTCCTACAGAAATAGCTACTTTCTCAGAGAGGTCACATTGAAGAATGACAGTTTGGTCTACCATTAGCGAGCTTAGCGGTAGCAGTATTCCCCCCCAGGCTGTGGCTGCGGCCCGGCTAAACCAGACTCGTCCGGGCTTGTTGTCACTCATGATTACTGTGGTAGAAACAGGTTCCCGCGGAATATGGGCCTTGTGTCTCAGGGGGGCTAATAATAAATGAAAATAATGAATATTAAACAGATTAGAAAGCCCTTCCCGAGCCGGACACGCAGCCCGGGATGTTTATGATGCAGATAGGCTTTAATGGGATGCAGAAGCAGACCCTTGGGTGACCTGACTGATGTAACTCCGTGGTCACCAGCGTAATGAAGATAATGGGGAAAGTGTAGACGTCCGGTATAGTCCACCTGACTCCGACTCACTCTATTAGCCCTTATTGATCTCTTTCAAATGCCTGCTCCATCTCCACATGCCCATTCACCAGAGGCCGTTGCTGTTTCACAATCATATTGGAATACCTTCGGATGCCCGCAGCGGCGTTCGTGGGCTGACACTGCTCGCGTTTTTGTTTAGGCTGAAAGGTAAATGTACTTGCGGCCAGATAAAAGCTACTTCTTTGGAATTAGCCTGCGTTCCCCAGCGTGCTGTGAACAGCAGAGAGCGTCGTGTGTTCTCTGGGCTTTGGAATTTGAGGCACGTTCCTGCTGCCAGTGGTACACAGCAGCAGGTAATGAGCTATGATTAAAGCGTGACTAATTTCAGACGTTCTCTCGCGCCGCATTCACACGGCTGCGCTCCGAATATAATGGAGCTCCTCTAAGAGCCCCGTGTTCGGCTTCATTTCATTAACATAGCTGGAGCTCTTCTAGCCTGAGAGAAAAGGGAGATGTTAGGTCAGCTTCGAAACGTTTTAGATCCAAACACAGCAGAAGCACAGAGCTCAGTAGACACTTAGTGTACAATGGCGTCCAATTGGACGTGAACTCTGCCGGGGTTCATTCGGCACTAGTGAATGACGAGTCGCTGGGAACTGTTTGAATGGGGCCAGTCTGGAGAGTCGTTTTGATTAGTCATCTGTGAAATCATTTAAACGCCCCAGACATAGAGCGGCAGACACCTGAAATACCACCAGTACCAAACCTGGTTGTACAGATAGCTGCACCCAGAAGGAATCGACCGACAGGAATGAAGCATTGGGCAGCTGCGCATGTGACGGCCAGAGATGGCCACAAGTCACAAAATACAAGTCCAAGTCAAGTCACAAGTCTATAGGTTAGAGTCCAAGTCAAATCATGAGTCTATAGGTTAGAGTCCAAGTCAAGTCATGAGTCTATAGGTTAGAGTCCAAGTCAAATCATGAGTCTATAGGTTAGAGTCCAAGTCAAGTCATGAGTCTATAGGTTAGAGTCCAAGTCAAGTTACTAGTCTTTAGGCTAGAGTCCGAGTCAAATCACGAGTCTATAGGTTAGAGCCCAAGTCAAGTCACGAGTACATAGGTTAGAGCCCAAGTCAAGTCACGAGTCTATAGGTTAGAGTCCAAGTCAAGTCACGAGTCTATAGGCTAGAGTCCAAGTCAAGTCACGAGTCTATAGGCTAGAGTCCAAGTCAAGACACGAGTCTATAGGTTAGAGTCCAAGTCAAGTCATGAGTGTATATGTTAGAGTCCAAGTCAAGTCACGAGTCTTTAGGTTAGAGTCCAAGTCAAATCATGAGTCTTTAGGCTAGAGTCCAAGTCAAGTCATGAGTCTATAGGTTAGAGTCCAAGTCAAATCATGAGTCTATAGATTAGAGTCCAAGTCAAGTCATGAGTCTATAGGTTAGAGTCCAAGTCAAGTCATGAGTCTATAGGTTAGAGTCCAAGTCAAGTCACGAGTCTATAGGCTAGAGTCCAAGTCAAGTCACGAGTCTATAGGCTAGAGTCCAAGTCAAGTCATGAGTCTATAGGTTAGAGTCCAAGTCAAGTCACGAGTCTATAGGTTAGAGTCCAAGTCAAGTCACAAGTCTATAGGTTAGAGTCCAAGTCAAGTCACGAGTCTATAGGTTAGAGTCCAAGTCAAGTCACGAGTCTATAGGCTAGAGTCCAAGTCAAGTCACGAGTCTATAGGCTAGAGTCCAAGTCAAGTCACAAGTCTATAAGCTAGAGTCCAAGTCAAGTCACGAGTCTATAGGCTAGAGTCCAAGTCAAGTCATGAGTCTATAGGTTAGAGTCCAAGTCAAGTCATGAGTCTATAGGTTAGAGTCCAAGTCAAGTCATGTGTCTATAGGTTAGAGTCCAAGTCAAGTCACGAGTCTATAGGTTAGAGTCCAAGTCAAGTCACGAGTCTATAGGTTAGAGTCCAAGTCAAGTCACGAGTCTATAGGTTAGAGTCCAAGTCATGTCATGAGTCTATAGGTTAGAATCCAAGTCAAGTCATGTGTCTAAAGGTTAGAGTTCAAGTCAAATTACGAGTCTATAGGTTAGAGTCCAAGTCAAGTCATGAGTCTATAGGTTAGAGTCCAAGTCAAGTCACAAGTCTTTAGGTTAGAGTCCAAGTCAAGTCATGTGTCTATAGGTTAGAGTCCAAGTCAAATCACGAGTCTTTAGGTTAGAGTCCAAGTCAAATCACGAGTCTATAGGCTAGAGTCCAAGTCAAATCACGAGTCTATAGGCTAGAGTCCAAGTCAAGTCATGAGTTTATAGGTTAGAGTCCAAGTCAAATCATGAGACGGGCCTTATCTCTGTACCCGACTGACCATCAGCCATGAATGTGTACATTCAGCTAGCAGGGCTGTCCTCCATGAGTCATCTTGTTAGTGCCAGCACCATTGGCTGATGGCTGCCGGATGCAGGACTACATGCATGCAGACCGTTAGCGAAGATATAGACCTCATGGTGGCGCTATTGCAAATGGGTTCACCTAGTTGATCCCTAATAGCTAGCACCCATGCCTGGTAAATCTCTGAACAATGAAGGTATGCTGTAGCATACTTGTAAAGCTGAAAACATGCTTTTGCTAATTTTTCTAGAAAGTTTAGTGGGAAGAATGAAAAGACAAAAGAGGAGAAGTGTAGGTTCCATTTGTGGAAGAGAGCCTTTTTTTAAAAAAAAAGAAAAATCGGTCAAGTCAAACCTGCCATGGTGAATAAGCTAACCAATCCTGGAGTCACAAGCTAACATGGGACCTGGCTAAATTCCGTGGGGTATGGTCTACGTTTAATCTGCGTAAATCGCCAATAACTGTTTTTTCACATTCTTGGTCCACTCTGAAGGCCCAGCTCTAACAGTCATGCTTCACTACTGGTTAGGGTGGTGCTTTTTAATCAGCCCCAAACCGAGGACACCATAAAGAGGGCAGGGTTAGACATGATACTACAACAGAGTCATAAGCTAACCTATATGATCCGGTGGAATCAGGGGGAATGGATGACCTCATGGATGACCGTAGGTCAGACGGTAGCTTACTAACTGACGACTGTAAAGAGGGCTGGAATGTGGTCACATGACCTTGTTAAACCAATGAAATTAAAGGTAGGTCTGTTAGAGGACTGATAGCTGTCGGACAGAGGACTGGGAGTTGAAAACCGAATGGTCCAGCCTAAAACCGGACGTGTGACCACCCTGGTTTACAACGGGCAGATACGCCTGAAATGAAACCCTCACCTCGCCTCAGTCATAGCACACTTCGAAGCCTGTTGTTTTTTAATTTTGGAGGCCATGGCTTTCTTTGCGCAGTCGCCTCAGTGAGTCAGTCGAGTCAGTGGAGGCAAGGCCTTTTAGAGATGTAGCTGTTTGCCTGGCGCAGTAGATAACTGTGTTCAAGACCAGTGGTCATCCACCCAGCTCCTGAAGCAGCGTGGTTTAGTCCAGCTCTAATATGCCACGCCCGATCCAACCAGAGCTCCGCCACTGCAGTTTAGTGGAAGGCTTTGCCTCATCCATGTGCAAGAAACTGGTCTTTGTCTGCTTTGGCTTCCTCTCATGTTCCTGTTTCACTGTCCTCAGGTCCGTGGGGCAGGTGTATGGGCAGCGAGTGTGGCCCTGGAGGCAGCCAGAGTCGAGCAGTTTGGTGTGCCCACGTGGAGGGCTGGACCACACTACCCACTAATTGCCTCCAGTCGGTGCGGCCCGCCAACCAGCAGAGCTGCTTCCGCGTGTGTGACTGGCACAGGGAGCTTTACGACTGGCGGCTGGGCGACTGGAATCGCTGTGCCCCCGTCGGGCCTCGTGGTGGTGGTGGGCTGCGCTCAGGCCCTTGCCCGAAAGGTGAGGAGGGCATCCAGAAGCGAGAAGTGAGCTGTGTGCTGAAGGCCGATGGCTCACCTGCCGATGATGCCATTTGCGAGTACTTTGAGCCACAGCCTCGGCTGGAGCAGGCCTGCCTCATCCCATGCCCACGGGACTGCGTAGTGTCCCGCTTCAGCCCCTGGACTGCCTGCTCCAAGACTTGTGGACTAGGCCTGCAAAACCGCGTCCGGTCCGTCCTGGCGCCTCCACTCTTCAGCGGACTGGCTTGCCCCAACCTCACAGAGTTCCGCACGTGCGCGCCCAGGCCTTGTGAGGGGCGTGAGATGCTTTTCAACCTGCGTGTGGGCGGCTGGGGAGAGTGTAGACTCCCACCGCCGCCCCCTGAGGTGTCTGAGGCCCCAACCCTTCCTCCGGCGCAGCGGGTCGCCCGCCAGGCTCGCCGCAGGAAAAGCAAGGAGCGCAAGGGGGCCAAGGACCCGGAGACCCGCGAGCTGATCAAGAGCAAGAGGAACCGGAACAGGCTGAACCGGCAGGAGAGCAACCTGTGGAGCATCGAAATGGGATACCGGGCAAGGCAGGTGGTCTGCGTGCACCGCAACGGGAGCACAGTGCCACTAAGGTAAGCTGCATTTAGTTGTTCTGTTTATAAACATCCACGGCTCAGAGCTAATGCTGTCTGGAAAGTAGAGTAGGAATGGCACATCGTGAGACAGTTGTGGATGCCGTCTTGACCGAAGATTCTAACGAACGCAATCTACTTAATGCAGCTATCAGCAGGGCGGGATCGTGAGGTCTCTTAGATGAACATTTTTACAACCTTAAGAGGGTTTCCGACTTCAGTGCGGTGGCTGCGGTGAGATTTTCAGGCGACTGCAGTGAGATTATCAATTTTGCATACATATTCGTTGTTACTCTGCTTGAAACTGATTTGAACCACAGCTCATAATGATTAGCATGAAGACCTGGGGTTCTCAAAACAGCCCACACACGTCTCACAGGGCAAAACCTGCTTAGCACAGACACACACACTCGCTTAAACACACACACACACCACACACACACAGATACACACACACACAAACACGCTTAAACACACACACATACCCTCAAACCCACACACATACCCTTAAACCCACACACACACACACACGCTTAAACACACACACATGCCCTTAAACCCACACACACACACACACATACACAAACACACATTTAAACACACACACACACACACACGCTTAAACACACACACATACCCTTAAACCCACACACACACACACACATACACAAACACGCACACACAAACACACATTTAAACACACACACCACACACACGCTTAAACACACACACACACACACACACAAACACACACACACTTAAACACACACGTAAACACACACACACTTAAACACACACACACACACAAACACGCTTAAACACACACACACGCTTAAACACACACACATACCCTTAAACCCACACACACACACAGACACACACACACAAACACGCACAAACACACACACACACACACACTTAAACACACAGGTAAACACACACACACTTAAACACACACACACACACACAAACACGCTTAAACACACACACACCCCTAAACCCACACACACTCTTAAACACACACACACACACTTAAACACACACACAAACACACACACACACACACACACACTTAAACACACACGTAAACACACACACACACCAAAACACACACACTTAAACACTCACACACAAACACACACAAAAACACACACACACACACTTAAACATACACACACACACACACACACACAGTTAAACACACACACACTTAAACACATACACACACACACCCTTAAGCACACACACCACACACACACACACACACACACACACCCTTAAGAACACACACCACACACACAAACACACACACTTAAACACACACACACACACACACTTAAACACACACACACACCCCTAAACCCCCCCCACACACACGTAAACACACACACACCAAAACACACACTTAAACACACACACACAAAAACACACACACAGTTAAACACACACACTTAAACACACACGTAAACACACACACACTTAAACACACACACACAAACACGCTTAAACACACACACATACCCTTAAACCCACACACACACACAGACACACGCACAAACACACACACACACACACACACACTTAAACACACACACACACATAAACACACAAACACAAACACACACACACACACTTAAACACACACACACACACCCCTAAACCCACACACACACACTCTTAAACACACACACACACACACTTAAACACACACACAAACACAAACACACACACACACACACTTAAACACACACGTAAACACACACACACACACACACTTAAACACACACACACACAGTTAAACACACACACACACACTTAAACACACACACACACACGCCCTTAAGCACACACACACCCTTAAGAACACACAGCACACACACAAACACACACACTTAAACACACACACACTTAAACACACACACACACCCCTAAACCCCCCCCACACACACACACGTAAACACACACACACACTTAAACACACACACACAAAAACACACACACACACACACACACAGTTAAACACACACACACACACTTAAACACATACACACACACACCCTTAAGCACACACACCACACACACACACACACACACACACACATACACACACACACATATATATATACAACTTGTGTACATTCTCTTAAGATTCAGCTCACCGACAGATGTCTAGGCATGGCCCAGATGCAGTAGAACAGGCCCAAACCATGATACTACCACCACCGTGTTTCACAGATTGGATGCGGTTTAATGCTGGATGAAGATCTATTTTAATCTCATTTGTACACAAAACATTTTTCCAGCAGCCTTCTGGCTTGCCTACGAGATGGCTGGCAAACTGCAGACAGGCAGCAGTGCTCCATTTCCACCATGCGCTATTGTTACTCAGTGTTCTCCTGATGGTGGACTCATGAACATTAACCTTAGTCAATCTGAGAAAGGCCTTTAGTTGCTTTGAAGTTACCTTGGGTTCTTTGTGACCCCACAGAACATACACACCTTGCTCGTGGCGTGATCTTGGTTGATGGACCACTTTTGGGGAGGGTAATAATGGTTTCAGATCTGAATGACTGCGGATTAGTGGAGTGCAATCTCTTTAGAGACTCTGGTTTGATGACCATTTCCAGTCAGATGGGCTTCGACAACTTTTCTTCGGAGGTCCTCAGACATCTCCTATGCCCTTCCATACACGTGTTAGGAAGATCTGGCTTTCACTGAATTTCCTTCTTTAAAAATACAACAGATAGCCCTTTTACACAAACGTGGAACGGGTTTCGTTCCAGTTCGCTAACTTCATTTGGAACCGCTTTGGAACCTGAAACCCAATATGTTTGTTCCCAGCTGGAATGACAGGATAGTAGGTTCTTCAACACATTCCCTAATGGCATCAGTGGGTGTGTCAGTTGTTGAGGAACTGGGCAACAATGGCGTCACCCAGTGCTCTGCTGAAGAACCTCTTCTACACCTTCTTGACTCCACTAGTTGATCCGTGCTTGCTTTCTGGATATTACCAAACATCTAGGATAGCAGCACAAACACGGAGCGGAGCATGTGGCTAACCTACACGCTCCGCCATCTTGTTTCTACTGTTTACTACTGCTGTGTACCACCCTTTGTTGTTCCTTTGACGGCCCCTGGGCCCTAGAGCAAAAGCAGACTACCATCCTCAATAGTGCCAAGGTTCTAACTATTCGGGACAGAATTAGCTCAGGAACCAGGGTTCTAACTATTCGGGACAGAATTAGCTCAGGAACCAGGGTTCTTTGGGTCCAAAAGGGCTAAGAGTGGTCTTCTACACTTATCCCCCCATTGATTTCACCCTCAAGTTAGGTATTAACGTAAAGGTTCTCGTACCCTTGCCACTCACAGATCATTTTCCTCAATAAATAAATGACCATTGGTTGAACTGGTTTCTCCGTATCCACTTGTAGGGTATACAGTAATTACTGACTGTAATGATATGGCAGCATCCATCCTTTAACTACACCTCCATTTTCCAAGCTAATAACTGGCCAAGAAGTTAGCCGCTAAGCTGGAGCTTAATCATCTGTTTCAGTCACGTGCCATTTTGTTCATGCAGTGGCCATTTTAATGACGGTCTCCTACTGCGCCTCAGTGGGGGAGATGGTGAATTAAAAGCAAAGGGAGTCCCAGTTCTAAAAAAGCATGATCTGTTCAGAAACCAAGACAATTGGCTTTGATTCATATGCAGCCCTCATTAGCACACAGCAGACCAGAGTATCACATAACGCTACCAAGCTGGTAGGGTGGAGGTCGGGCCCAGCGCCAGAACCAAACCATGAGTGGTGTATCCAAAGACCATGGAGGGCCTGAGGATGTGGAGGAATACAGCGTATTCATGCATCACTAAAGAAATGAGGAGCCACATATCAATCGGCAGAGAATCAACAGGAGAGCCACCGGTCCACCCGTTTGATTCCACTAGGAATTCTACGGTCTTCCCACAACATAGACCACGTCCCTGTAATGTAGGCCTTTTATATTGGGCACATGTGCCGAGCAGAGTGAGCGCCAACGAAGCTTAGTTCCGCTTAGGTTGTTCTTGCAGCTCGATGCTACAGAAGCATGTAAAATAGGTAGAGTGGTTTAGCGGGCCATGATGATTAGCTAGTGGAGCATTGGAATCAAACCTGCACTGACACCAGCGCTTTGCAGATAAGACTGGACACCCCTGCCTAATTATACTCTTACCCGCCAGCCTTAGGGGGTCTGTTTGTGCAGGGGGGACCACCTTACTCTGCCGGATACCAGGACTGGAGCTGTGCACATCTGCTCTAACCTTTCAATGCATGTCACATTTATGTTGCATACAGTGTTTTGCCATCAGACTGCCAGCGCAATTCAACAGTACGCCTTTCCACTGCTGCAGAGGTGGTTATTTCTAATTTAGGGTTATAGCACTTACAGTTGACTGGGGCAGTACTGTACATTCGGCAGTGTTTGCTTATTGGACTATGCACCTGTTATATATTATAAGGTATGTGTCCACAAATTCGTTGTATATATATATATATATATATATATATATATATATATATATATATATATATATATATATGTATATATATATATATATAATATACACACACAATTACACAAACACACACACCACACACACACACACACGCCATAATATATATATAAATATGTATACATATATATATATATATATATATATATATATATATATATAATATATATATATGTATATAAATATATATATAAATATGTCACATATACACATATGTGTATATGTCCACAAACTTTTGGCCAGTGTATAATAAAGCAACAAAAACAGAGTTAATGAGCTGGCAGAAAGAAATGTTTAGTTGGGGTGTCCAAATACTTTTGGCTATTATATATCAAAGCAACTGTAACAGGGTTCTGGAGCTTGCTGAAATGAATGTTTAGGGTGTCCATGTACTTTTGACCAGTGTATATTAAAGCAACTGTAACAGGGTTAATGAGCTGGCTAAAATTAATATTTAGGGTTATGTGTGTCCACATACTTTTGGCCAGTGTATGTCAAAGCAACTGTAACAGGGTTAATGAGCTGGCTGCAATTAATATTTAGGAAGTGCGTCTGCATACTTTTGGCCAGTGTATATCAAAGCAACTGTAACAGGGTCAATGGGCTGGCAGAAATGTTTAGGTGGCGTGTCCAAATACTTTTGGCTATTATTTATCAAAGCAACGGTAACAGGGTTATTGAGCTGTCCACATACTTTTGGCCAGTGTATATCAAAGCAACTGTAACAGGGTTCTGGAGCTTGCTGAAACGAATATTTAGAAGGTGTGTCCCATACTTTTGGCCAGTGTATATCAAAGCAACTGTAACAGGGTTAATGAGCTTGCTGAAATGAATATTTAGGAGGGGTGTCCGCATACTTTTGGCCAGTGTATATCAAAGCAACTGTAACAGGGTTCTGGAGCTTGCTGAAATGAATATTTAGGAGGGGTGTCCGCATACTTTTGGCCAGTGTATATCAAAGCAACTGTAACAGGGTTCTGGAGCTTGCTGAAATGAATATTTAGGAGGGATGTCCGCATACTTTTGGCCAGTGTATATCAAAGCAACTGTAACAGGGTTAAGGAACTCGTCTCATCTCAAAAATGCAAAGCCAACATTTTATTTAGACCTTCCATCCGTTAGACTGGAGCTAGGAGTAGCTCGGCACCCCTGCAGCGATTCGTCCGAGTGCTCTTTCGCGGCGCTCTGTCAGGGGGCTGACAGGCAGGGGACGATTGTTTCGTGCACTCTCTCTCTCTTTCTCTCTTCTAAGCTGTCAAAGCAGTGGAGCTACTCCCCCCCTCTCTGATGTCTATTTTCCACCACAGCGATGACAACTCCATATCCACCCGACTCCCGACTTCCTGACATGGATGGAATCTGGGCCAGCGCAAACGACAGTCCTCAGTCTCACAGCATTCATTACAAAGAAGCGAGACTGAAGAGCAAGGCTTTTATCTTCTCCGCCGTGTTGGGATTGCGCTGTGTATACGAGGTACAGGAAGAGTGGACAAAGGTCTGGTCAATAAAAGGCCGAAAGCAAGACAGTAACTTTCACAAAACCAAAACTGAATTATTCGTTTCCCACACAGGTGCCATTCATGGTGCACCGCAGGGGCCCCAGATTGTAAAACCCTTTGTGTTATGGCAGGATGTCACAGGTGCTCAGTCTGACCTGTTTGGGCTTGAGGAAGTCAGCGTTTGTCCAAATTGCTCCATCACAGTCTGAGGAATTGATCATTTCCTTCCTCAGAGGAGACCACTAATACCATTTCAGTCAGGTTCACCCAGCTTACCTTAACCGCCAGCAGGATGTTTGGACTCTGGAGCTTGCTTCTTTGGTTTGGCACAGGAGCTACGAGGCTAATGTGGCTAACTCGAAACGGAAGTCACCAGATTAGCATCGCACAAACAGGAGCAGTTGTTACATGAAGCCAACTCCATAACGCCGACTTCCCTTAACACCACGCCTACATCACCAAAAACGGCAATGGTGTCGTGCCAGACTGTCACGGAGTGACTCAGGATGGCAGCAGGTCATCTTCAGTGACGAGTCCCGCTTGTTGTTTTATGTTGTTACGATTTGTTCCGTATTTTCGTAAATCTAACGATGAATGATCGAAATCTGTGTGAGGGTATTCAAGCTGCATGGGATGGATTATCACAGGACACCATTAGGAACCTCTACAGCTCCATACCGAGACGTCTGGCATACACCATACTGAGAGACAGGCTTGTGTAGGTGTAGCTCAGTAAATATTACCATATCAGTCGTGTATTGATCCTGGTGACCTTCATCTTCCATCCCAACAGCTCTGCAGCCCCACACCTCCTTCTGGGTGCACATTGTTTTTTGATGATGGGTGTAGATACCCGTTTGGCTTGTCCACCACTTTGTGAGGCATTGGGGACTCTTCTGTGTGTTGAGTTGTTTGTTATCCTGTTGGATTCTCTTGCGTATCACCGTGACTTGTTTTGGTTCTCTGTGGTTTTCCCGTCTTGGAAAATATTCCTCAGCGAAGGACTCTAAGATGAACAAAGGCTACAAATTCTTTGTTGAAAAGTTCCTTCACAGCTATCAGGGTAAGGAAACGCCAGCTAACGTTAGCTTTGTTTACATCTGTGCTAGCTAGCTAACTAGCATTGTATATGCATCATATACTAGCGTTTAATGTTATGTGTCTAGTTTAAGCAAATAGTAAATATTAAGAATGATACTGACTACTTTAGTTAACGTGATCTACGAGGCTGAACTTAGCTCCTTATTCGCAGCTCCCGATTAGCTTAGCTAGCAAACCAAGTAACGTCAGCTAACGTTAGCTTTGTTTACATCTATGCCTGCTAACACGCTAGCACAACAAGCTAATCCCCGTCACGGGAATGGTAGGCTAAGTGTTATTGTTTATTCAGTGTCCAATATAGTCGACAACAAGGTGATAGTCAGAGCTAGGTGCTACCGATCGATGAGGAAGAGCGAGGAGCCACACAAACTTGAGGTTATACATGGTCTGCCGGTTGGCTTCTACTACTGTCTACTCCCCGGCAAGAGCTTGCTCTTTCAAACGCTGACAGATTATGAGGGGGGACATGAAAATTTGTCCACTGAAACCGAGTGGGAGCAGCACCCGGTTTTAGAGTTCAAACACCTTGGTACACTGCAAAATCTCTCTGCCATTACTGTTTAGCGGAACTAGCGTTACCCATTCGCGCGTGTTTCCGGAAGAAAAAGAATGCGGAAGTGTGAAAAGGGCCTATGGCGAACAGAAACTCAGGAAACGTAATTCATTACTGTACTTTCATCATTGTTTTGCTATTAAGACTTCATAAGTGATGTGAAGTGATGAATTGGTGAAGGTGAAGAAAATGATTTACAGCAAACACTGACTGTAGAAGTCAGAGGTTAGCAATCCATGAGGAAGCCAAGGTCTAGACTTCATAGGTGCTCTTTCCTACGACAACAGGATTGCGTTGCTAGCCTTCAGAGACCCAGGGGCTGTATTGTAGTCTTCTATTTGATTTCCAAAGCCCAGTAAATATGAATGTTAGAACGACAGAGCCACAGGTCTTTAGAACGTGATGTGCCCTTTCCAACGAGGCCCAGAACGTATTGCTAGCCTTCAGGAAACCAGAGATTGGGACACTGGGACCATGCAGATGTGCATCCCACTTAGTGACTCTAGGCAACTTTGCTAAGATGCCTGCCCAGTGCAGAGCATCTTTACTCAGCGAAAATCAGAGTAACCAACTTCAGCCATTACAGGATCATAGGCCATTAAATTTCCTCTTTAACCACGTATGACTTGGGATTGTACACTTTAGGAAACCAGAGATGATGATGTTCAGCGTCTGATGTTTGAAGCTGTAGATTGCCAGAGAACACGAGCTAGAACCAAACTAAACCCCACAGCAAGTCCTGGAATGTAAACATATGGGTAGAATTCAGGAAACCAGAGATTCGGCACTGGATTCACCTGATCCCTAAAGCGTCGTCCTCTGGGAGGCATCCATGTGTCATAATCACATGATTAGCAACTAGTTAGCATCAAGCTTAAAGCATCATGCGGTAAAGTCACCTAGCATGCTAGTCTGCGCAGCCCCTTCTAGCTGCAGCGTTAGCTTTACGGTTAGCACTGGCTCATCTGAAGAGATGACTTCCTTAGCCGTGTAGCTCCAGCGCTAACAAGGCAAACTTCAGACACCAAACAAGGTGCATAGGAAAAATAAAAAATAATAATCAAGTCCAACCACATATAATTTAAAAATGAATGAGTTAAACTAGTGCGCCGTTTCTAGGGTAACCACTTCTACAACACCAAAAAAGAAGACATCATAAAGGAGGGGTGTGGGACTTGGGTGGAGTGGATGGCATTCATGATTCAGACTGACTAGCATTAAGAGGGCTGACCTGCGGTTAGCTGGCAGGCGAGCGATGTCACATGACCTTGTTGAACCAGTGGCATGGCTTTTGGAGCGTACGTGAGTTGAAAAACCAGACGACCCAGCCGAAAACTGGATGTGTGGCCCCCCATACCATTCCTAATCAGCTCCACGCAAAATCCATTCATTAGCCATTAGCTGATGCTAGCTTCTGCAGTGGTAGGTCTATGGTATTTCAAAGGAACCACCAGAACAGCTCACATGCTCCCAACAGCATAAATATTAATCTTTGACTTGTTTATTTCTGCCTCTGAAATATTCATACTTGTTTTGCCACTTCGAAAAAGTGGAACAAACTTTCCTCTGAAGCGATTGCTCGGTGGCTCTTGCCAATAGTCCTCCGAAACATCCTCCTTCCCCTTCGTTTGATGTCCTTCACTGTATCTGCCCCACATGATTTTCTGGCTATCGATTCAGCTCTGTGATCTCGAACAGCCCAACATCTAATCATCTCCGCGTAAGCCGCATGGATGTGGTCGTCTCATTGGTCTAAACCATCACACGTAAGACACGCAGAGGCTCCTATAGGGCCCACAATGGGTTTTTGTGCTTCAGGATTTCAGAGTTCATCCCTTCCTACGTTTCAGTACGCAATTGAAAGCTTCTCCCTTCATCTCCAGAGGAAGCCTTCTGAATTCCCACACCTTGGGTGTGCTGTTTAACCGCACAATCATTTTCATTCGAATGGAAATGACTGCATTTGTCCTCATTCTGTCAGCAGCCCTGGAAATATCACAGCTTCTGGGAAACATCGATGTGTACAGGAGCTCCATTAAGCCCTCGAAAACGGCGGCCTTTCTTAACACTCGTTGGTGTGAAATTAGATCAACAGGCTCTCTTATGTCTGTTGCCATGCTGTAACATTAGCATGGCATCTTTAGAAAGGCTAGTGCTGGTGGAATTCCTCCAAAACGTCTCACTGTGGTTGGCTGGTACGCCGTGCCATGATAGGTAGTACTGTATCTAACATAAGCTCACTGGACCGGCTGGTAGTAACTTCAGCTGTGACTGGCTAATAGCGACTTGTTCCTGCATTGTGATTGGTGAATCGTACCCTCCTGCGCTGTGACTGGCTAATAGCGACTTGTTCCTGCGCTGTGACTGGCTAATCGTATCCTCCTGCACTATGACTGGCTAATAGCGACTTGTTCCTGCGCTGTGACTGGCTAATCGTATCCTCCTGCACTATGACTGGCTAATAGCGACTTGTTCCTGCGCTGTGACTGGCTAATGGCGACTTGTTCCTGCGCTGTGATTGGTGAATCGTACCCTCCTGCGCTGTGACTGGCTAATGGCGACTTGTTCCTGCGCTGTGACTGGCTAATGGCGACTTGTTCCTGCCTTGTGATTGGCGAATCGTATCTTCCTGTGCTATGATTGGCTAATAGCGACTTGTTCCTGCATTGTGATTGGTGAATCGTACCCTCCTGCGCTGTGACTGGCTAATAGCGACTTGTTTCTGCGCTGTGACTGGCTAATAGCGACTCATTCCTGCCTTGTGATTGGCGACTCGTACCCTCCTGCGCTCTGACTGGCTAATGGCGACTTGTTACTGCGCTGTGACTGGCTAATGGCGACTTGTTCCTGCATTGTGATTGGCGAATCGTATCCTCCTGCGCTATGACTGGCTAATAGCGACTCATTCCTGCCTTGTGATTGGCGAATCGTATCCTCCTGCGCTGTGACTGGCTAATAGCGACTTGTTTCTGCGCTGTGACTGGCTAATAGCGACTCATTCCTGCCTTGTGATTGGCGAATCGTATCTTCCTGCGCTGTGACTGGCTAATAGCGACTTGTTTCTGCGCTGTGACTGGCTAATAGCGACTCATTCCTGCCTTGTGATTGGCGACTCGTACCCTCCTGCGCTCTGACTGGCTAATGGCGACTTGTTACTGCGCTGTGACTGGCTAATGGCGACTTGTTCCTGCATTGTGATTGGCGAATCGTATCCTCCTGCGCTCTGACTGGCTAATGGCGACTTGTTCCTGCGCTGTGACTGGCTAATGGCGACTTGTTCCTGCATTGTGATTGGCGAATCGTATCCTCCTGCACTATGACTGGCTAATGGCGACTCATTCCTGCCTTGTGATTGGCGAATCGTATCTTCCTGCGCTGTGACTGGCTAATAGCGACTTGTTTCTGCGCTGTGACTGGCTAATAGCGACTCATTCCTGCCTTGTGATTGGCGAATCGTATCTTCCTGTGCTATGACTGGCTAATAGCGACTTGTTCCTGCGTTGTGATTGGTGAATCGTATCCTCCTGCGCTATGACTGGCTAATAGCGACTTGTTCCTGCATTGTGATTGGTGAATCATATCCTCCTGCGCTGTGACTGGCTAATAGCGACTTGTTCCTACATTGTGATTGGCGAATCGCATCCTCCTGCGCTATGACTGGCTAATAGCGACTTGTTCCTGCATTTTGATTGGTGAATCGTAAGCCCCTGCGCTATGATTGGCTAATAGTGCTTTGTTTCCTGCTCTAGGATTGGCTAATAGCATCTCAGCATTTGCAGGACGATTGACTTAGTGCATTTTTGGTATGCCTGAATCCAAATAGAATACGATACTAGCCAGTCCCAGTGCTGCAGGCCCGACTTGCTGGAAAACTCCCGTGCAACAGAAATGAAGGCAGCAGCGTAGCATTGGCTAATGGGAGCATTGCTAAATGAAGCTCTACTGCAAGAGACACAGTCTGTAATTAACTCTAATAGCTTGTCAGCAGCTTCGCCTCAGGAAGCAGACAAAGAAAAAAACGCTGCATCTGTTTTTTTTTACACATTTCAGCATCAAATTACTGGTCACTGGAAGGGTCTTTAACAGCCCCCATAATGATTATTGGCAATTTTGCCAAACAAGGCTGATTAGCTGCTTATGTCAGTATCACTTTTTGGCAGGAGGCTAAACGAGCTTGAGTGTTCATGAAGAATTGGAAGGACAATTATTTAAAGAGTAAAAGATTGTCTCATGTGGTGAAAGAATATAGACGCCATGTGTCTGCACTTGGACTCTATGCATAATAAGCACCTAATGTGACTTGCACAATAGAAGTCAATAGTCACCCAAATCTGTTTTGTAAATGCATTCTCAAAACTCTCTCTTAATACGCTTAGACTGCTTCCGGGTGCATCTAACGGATAACACCACTTGTCAACGAGCTACCATAACATGTGGGTTCGATTCCTGGTCTGGATGGCGCTGTCTGGATGCTGTGCTACACCAGTAAGAGTCCTTGGGCAAGACTCCTAACCCTACATTGGCCCACCTGTAATATGATCAACCTTGTTAGTCGCTCTGGATAAGGGCGTCAGTTAAATGCCGTGAATGTAAGAACGCATAGGCTGGTCTGCGTGGTTTAGAGGATGGTATGACTTTACAGTAGGCTATATGTAAATATAGATATTAACATTTCACAAACCACGTTGACCTTAGACTGCATGACCTGCATGACCAGGATGTAGTTTGAGTAGATTAAGAGATTGATGGAAAACATTTGGGTGACTATTGACTAGTGTTTGCTAGCAGCATTAGCATTAGCAGACTTAGCCTGACGATCTTCATTTCCTAGTCACTTTGGATAATGTTGACTGGCCCGTTTGTCTTTTGTACACAGTGTAAAGGGGAACCCGTGTTCGATAGGCCAGTGATGATATACTGACTGATCTAACTGGCTGTATTTGTGTCTGATTGCAGCCAGTGCCCCCACTGGAGCCTACCGGACATGCACCAGTCCTGCCTGATGCCCAAGGACTGTGTGGTCAGTGAGTGGGGACCGTGGGGTCCGTGCTCAAAAACATGTGCAGACCCCATCGTCCCGAAGGGCACCCGGACCCGTACCAGGCAGGTTCAACAGCTTCCTGCGGGTGGAGGATTAGAGTGCCCCCTACTGGAGGACACCCAGCCCTGCGAGCCTTTGGGAGACAGCGTCCCACCTTGTGCTACGTAAGTATATACTCCAAATGTCCTCGGTAAGACATGAAACAAGACTCCTCAGTCAGCATTTATTAATAATTTCCATCTAGGTTTTATCCTTCGATATATTTTCAATAATATAGTAATAGTAATTCCATAATTTTGATGATCAGATGTTTCTTGAAATGACTATTATTATACAATAACACATATTATAGTATATCGTATTCGGCTGAGTATTTCCTATGATGTCCCCACTTTGTAATAGAGTAATAACCAGGGTAGCAGGTTGGGATGTGTGAGGAGGACATGGTGGGGGTGTTTCTAATTTGCATGTTCATCCATATTCATAGATCTCTGTAACCTGTTTGAGCGTAAGGGGCAGGTTTACTAAGAAAGGCTCTAATTGATGGCAGTACGGTGACACTTTGCGCTAATGGGGACAGCCAATTTAGTGGGTTTAGTGGCTGCTAAGAACACTCATGCAAACGAACACAGGCACAGCTTCGTAATTAACATATGACCAGTGCAGTATAACCACGTGTTAGGCTCATCTGCTTGTTGTTGAAAGCTTGATTCCCATAGATAAGAGAAAGGAGTTTCTGTCTATCCTGTTCAGGTTCAAACTGTGACTCATTAGGTGGAAATAATTACTTACATGCTCCAGATTTTGACTTAGTGAGTAAAAAAAAAATTTGACAATGCAATAAAATGCTTAGAGTATGAAGCATATGAAGTATAAAGCTTATGAATACCACTCTTTGGTTTCAGGTTTCTTGTTTACCTTATCCATTTTGGGCCCTCGCCAACACCAAGACAGCACACAGTCAGTATTTACTATCAGTCTCGTTAATTAGATGAGCAGATAAGGTGCTTCATTATAATGAGCTCACTGACAAAAAAATACATCACCTGTGACTGACATGTACCTAATAGCATGTCATACCTTCAGTTCACTGTTGGGCCAGATTTGGTGGATGTAGGGCTGCAGAAAGTTTCAGATAAGATACTTTCTGATAAAAAATCCTCTGCACGCCGAGTACTGAGCAACTCTGCTAACCACACTGCACATACAGGGGTTGGACAATGAAACTGAAACACCTGTCATTTTAGTGTGGGAGGTCTCATGGCTAAATTGGACCAGCCTGGTGGCCAATCTTCATTAACTGCACATTGCACCAGTAAGAGCAGAGTGTGAAGGTTCAGTTAGCAGGTAAGAGCACAGTTCTGCTCAAAATACTGCAATGCACACAACATTATGGGTGACATACCAGAGTTCAAAAGAGGACACAATGTTGGTGCACGTCTTGCTGGCGCATCTGTGACCAAGACAGCAAGTCTTTGTGATGTATCAAGAGCCACGGTATCCAGGGTAATGTCAGCATACCACCAAGAAGGACGAACCTCCACCAGCATCACGTAGTGACCTGGCCACTATCCTGCAAGAAGAATGGCTTAAACTCCCTCTGACCACTGTGCAGGACGCAGTATATGTCATTCCCAAGACGAACTGACGCTGTATTGGCCGCAAAAGGAGGCCCTACACCATACTAATAAACGATTGTGGTCTAAAACCAGGTGTTTCAGTTTCATTGTCCAACCCCTGTACACAGTAGCGCTGTACGGTCTCTCTACAACCTAAGCTCACTGGACACAAAATGAGTCACCTGGACACAGCGTGTAACACCTCCACCAGCACCAATACAGCTGTGATACAATTTGGTAGTGGCTGGACAAGTGTCTGGATGTAGGCCACATCAATGTTCAGACATCAATCAACAATGTTCCATCAAAGAATTGTGCAGTCGGGCCAGATTTGGTGGATGCCTTCCCAGGCCAAATTCCAGGTAGGATTGCCTGTAGACTGGTATTTCAGCCACTGCTGGTAGACCCGTTTGACCACACGCTTCCATACACCTGCAGATTCAGCTACTTCCTTCACACTATGGTCTTTGGCCACGCCCACAGGCATTTATATTCCCACATGCTTTAGTGCCACCCTCCTAAAGTTTTAGCCAATCATTAACATCTGCTCTGGAGCCATTTACCACACATGGAACGAGACATTCACTGCACTGTAGCACCTCCTCTCAATCTATAGATCCCATCACTCACACCCCACAGGCATTTATAGCCCTATCATCCTCATACAGCGCCATCTGCAGGAGCCTGTAGTTACTACCACCTTAAACACACAAGGTGACTTGATTTTGTTTGTGTGTCATTTGTCCTCCCATAGTGTCCCATTCATTTTCACCCCCCATTTAAACCCTGTTGTTTCCTTTAACCTACAGACACCAAACTACATAAACCCACTCAGGGCAGATCTCCAAACACTAATCCACAGCCATACTGACCTGCACTCCTCTGTGTGTCATTTACTCATCCCTCGTTTCCCCCATTATTCAAAACCCCTGTTTGCTTTCTTTAACCTACAGAGACACCAAACCTCCATAAACTCACTCAGACCCCAAACACCTAATCCACAGCCAGACCAAAACACTAATCCACAGCCATACTGACCTGCACTCCTCTGTGTGTCATTTACTCATCCCTCGTTCCTCCAATAGAGTCCCATTCATTTTCACCTCCATTTAAACCTTGTTGCTTCCTTTAACCTACAGACACCAAACTCCATAAACTCACTCAGGGCAGACCCCAAACACTAATCCACAGCCATTCTGACCCACACTCGTCTGTGTGTTGTTTATTCATCCCCCAATCCTCCCATAGTGTCCCATTCATTTTCAACCCCATTCAAAACCCTGTTGCTTTCTTTAACCTACAGACACCAAACTACATAAACCCACTCAGGGCAGACCCCAAACACTAATCCACAGCCATACTGACCTGCACTCCTCTGTGTGTCATTTACTCATCCCTCGTTCCTCCAATAGAGTCCCATTCATTTTCACCTCCATTTAAACCCTGTTGCTTCCTTTAACCTACAGACACCAAACTCCATAAACTCACTCAGGGCAGACCCCAAACTCTAATCCACAGCCATTCTGACCCACACTCGTCTGTGTGTCATTTACTCATCCCTCGTTCCTCCAATAGAGTCCCATTCATTTTCACCTCCATTTAAACCCTGTTGCTTCCTTTAACCTACAGACACCAAACTATATAAACTCACTCAGGGCAGACCCCAAACACTAATCCACAGCCATTCTGACCCACACTCGTCTGTGTGTTGTTTATTCATCCCCCAATCCTTCCATAATGTCCCATTCATTTTCACCTCCATTAAAACCCTGTTGTTTCCTTTAACCTACAGACACCAAACTACATAAACTCACTCAGGGCAGACCCCAAACACTAATCCACAGCCATACTGACCTGCACTCCTCTGCGTGTCATTTATTCATCCTTCGATCCTCCCATAAAGCCCCCTCTTTTCACCTCCATTCAAACCTAGTTGCCCCCTTTTTACCCACATGCACCAAAATGCATGTAATCCCTCAGGGCAGATCCCCATACACTAATCCAAGCCTGAGCCTTAATAGCAAATAACACTTGGTAACAAAACACACAGGCTCTGGAAGAAAGAATGATTCAGTTCAGCCTTCAGACTTAAAAGCTAGAAGCTATGTACCACAATGTTCAACATTCTTTACAGTCATTACACACGAGCAGATCATGCTGACCGGGAAGCCTTTACAGTTAAAGCTAGTCATTTCCTTGAACATGAATACATATAGTTTCCTTTATCTCGAGCTCTAGATGTTCATGCAGACCCCTGCTGTAACCATTGGTTTCCATAGAAATGCCCCGAGAAGAACAAAACAAGCTACAGCAGTAGATCCCTCAGTCTGCCCAGAGTCCTGATTTCTGCACTTTCACGCTATGCGCTGAGAAATGGCCACACACTTGTGCCGTAATGAAGCCTGAATGGCCGTCTCACCCTCAGCGGGAGCTGGTTAACCCCGGCCCAGCTGGTGCGCACTGAGCGCAGAGGAGAGTGATGGAGAGAGCATATGGAGGCAGAGAGAAGCCGAAAGCCTTGGGCCTCAAGCCCGGACTGGGCCGAGAGAGGAGCACTCAACAAATGGCGCAACCTTAGCAGGGGCCACAAACTGGCTCTGATCTCACAGATGGCTCTCAGCGATGGGCCTATCGTCTCTTAAAGTGATAGTTTGGTGAGAGGAAGGAGTCACTGCAGTCTGTCCCCTAGCACAGATGTGGACGTGCTGAGTTGCTAATGTAGCTAACAAGAAATGGAAATTAAACAAATGACATGCCTGCATCAGCACATGCCTGCCGTGTGAGGGACATGTGTGGTGATTTAGGCCTACTGCTCCCAGCACCTGGCTCAGTGGGCTCTGAAACAGTTTCCCAAGGCCGTATGTATTTGCCAATCCGCAGAGGCATCTTAAACAACAGGGACGTCTTAATTAGCTGAATTATCAACGTGATAATCTCCCATTCCAAAGGAGAGCCGAATGACGGTGCTCCATGGATAGGGGTCCAAGCATTAATATTCATATGGCCTTTATATCGGAGTTATAAGAATTTTATTGGACATGGACAAAAGGTTAAAGCCATACCTCTGTAGCTTCTACGTCTAGACGAGTACAATGGCCTTTCACAGAAACGTCTTGGGTTCGTATGGACTAGCTAGCTGTCTGTGCTCTATTAGCCCACAATGCATTTGGCTTTTTGAAAGCATGTGCAGTTTTTCCATGGACTTTTGGTAGACTCCAGTGGCCGGCTTCATTGAACAGAACTGCCGCAGCCCAAAAGCACTAGCGATGGCCAGGCCTCATTGAAAGCTAGCTTGAGCGGTTAGCACCGTGGCATTTTCACAGCGCTAAATGTCTCCTTATTACCAGCACTTTTAGCACTTGCGGATGAAGTATTCCTTTAAAAGCTGCCATTTAGAGCCTCTTTTCAAACGGGGAGAATGAGTCAGGCCGGCTAATGCCTTGTTGTGAAATTATGCATGCGAAGGGAACAGGAAAAGGACACCAGCGCTTTCCTCTATTATTGAACCGCAGCCAAGTCATAATAATAGCCAGCGGCTAATATAACTAATAACTAGACCTGCATATCAGAGGGAAAATCATTAGGACCCTGCTTAGAAGGCCTGCTTAGAATAAAGTACAATTAAAGATATATGCGGCGGTGACGTTCTACATTTTCATCAAAGGCATGGTATCTAGAACACTGGCCAGCACATCATGAACAGTCCCGCGTGCTTTTGATGACCGTGAGACGCAGTATTGAAGTACAGTGCGAAGACTCCTACAGCCACCGGTGTGGTCAAGGTAGAAGCTGGTCTCAAGCTAATGCTAGTCAGTTGCAGAGATGGATAGTAATGGTTGACCCCTACTCTCATTGCAGTCCAACACTTGCACAGCCCCCAGAAGTAACGACGACGGCCCTTAACCCCACGTCAGCGTCGCCAAAGACTGCACTGGTGTCGTGCCATGTCATGGACTGGCTCAGAATGGCAGCGGGTCAACAAACACTATAGTGCAGATTGTGTGGTAGGGGTGAAGGTGAGGTGACATCAGGCCTTCTGAATCTTGGCACTGACCACGGTGCCTCCACACAGGGATTCGCTGGCCGTCTCCACCAAGACAAAAGCGGGACTCTTCATTGAAGATGACCCTCTGCCATTCTGAGTCACTCCATGACAGTCTGGCACCATTGGAGTCTTTAGCGATGTTGACGTGGGGATAAGGGCAGTCGTCCTCTGCGGGCAACTTTCAGTGCAACTGTGTCTCTGATGATAAGTGCATGTAGTCCTGCACTGTGAAACTGGCAGTCAGTGGTCCTGGCACTTACAGGCTGACTCACGGAGGCACCACTGCCCGCCGAATGTCCTGTGTGTCCTCTGTGGGTCGTGTAGGTCTCCCGTATGACAGGACGACCCTATACAGTCGGTCAGATACAGTGATAAGACCCGTCCTTGCTGACGTCACATGCAAGGCCGTGTCTCATGGTGTCAGACCTTCCCACCAAGTATCCGTCCTGTCGGCTGATTCCTTCTGGGTGCAGCTGTTTGTTCGATGATGACTGTAAGGTTTTTAATAAACCAGCTACTTTCTTTGTGTTCAAATCAATTGATTCTCACGCGTAAAGCCCTCCACTTGGCAGGAGATCCCACCCACCCACTACATCGTTTTTCAATCTGCTGCCATCAGGCAGGAGACTGCGGAGTCCAGGAGCGGCGTGGTCCAGCAGACTGAGAGACAGCTCCATCCACCAGGCTGTCAGGATGCTGAACTCTCGCTCTGCTCTACCCGCCCTTGCCCTTCTGCCCCATGCCCACACACACAACAACTCAGCACCCCCGCTCTTAAATACTGAACTGTGACTTTGGTCAGGAGCTTACGGTGGCCGAGAAAGCCAAACGCACTGCAAGTTAAAAACGTGCTGCAAAGTCTCAAAACACAAGCATCAAAATGACACGACTGGCACAGCATTAGCCAAACGCGCCGCAAGATCCGAAAACACAAGCATCGAAATGAGACCGCCTGCAGACCATTAACTGACCATGCTGCAAAGTCTCAAACGCGCAGCAACACTGACAACACATGCAGCTTCCAACACACATGCAGAAAGCCTCAACACACAACGGAAGTGTTTCCGAGGGACACTGAAAGTGGACGGACCCATTCGAGAGCGGGCTCTCCCTGTGTTCACTGTGAGTACAGTCCAATTCAAGGCTTTGATGATGTTCTTGTGACCTCCTCAGGTACACCTGGAGGACCACGGAGTGGGGCGAGTGCCGTGTGGATGCGTTGCTAAGCCAACAGGACCGGCGGCGTGGCAACCAGACGGGCTTGTGCGGGGGCGGCCTGCAAACCAGGGAGGTGTACTGCGTCCAGGCCAACGCTGAGCTGCTGTCTTACCTGAGCAACAGCCAGGACAAAGCAGGTAAAGCACCTGATCTAATAACCTGGTGTAGTGGTGGTTTACCCAGTACCACAAATCAGCCAAGCCATGTCATACAGTGTCCTAGGGAGATTACTTCACTAGTCCATCCATACGGAGTTTGCATCCTGCTTATTGGCTGGGTAGAAGCTTCCATACTTCTGAAAACATAAGGTGGCAACTTTCTGGGTGTGGGCTGTATTTGCTTTCTGTCAGATTGTGTGACATGATAACATCACCTTGTAGCAGAGATAAGGGGTGGAGTTCCACTGAGACCACATTTGAATTGTGGGTTTGTGTTGGCCTGGGCTGGTGTTGACTTTGTGTTGGCCTGGGCTGGTGTTGGCTTTGTGTTGGTCTGGGCTAATGTTGGCTTTGTGTTGGTCTGGGCTGGTGTTGTCTTTGTGTTGGTCTGGTCTGGTGTTGGCTTTGTGTTGGTCTGGGCTGGTGTTGGCTTTGTGTTGGTCTGGGCTGGTGTTGACTTTGCGTTGGTCTGGTCTGGTGTTGGCTTTGTGTTGATCTGGGCTGGTGTTGGCTTTGTGTTGGTCTGGGCCTGTGTTGGCTTTGTGTTGGTCTGGGCTGGTGTTGGCTTTGTGTTGGTCTGGGCTGGTGTTTGGGTCTGGTGGTAGGTGTGGCGATGTTGGCTTTGTGTTGGTCTGGGCTGGTGTTGGTTTTGTGTTGGTCTGGGCCGGTGTTGGCTTTGTGTTGGTCTGGGCCTGTGTTGGCTTTGTGTTGGTCTGGGCCTGTGTTGGCTTTGTGTTGGTCTGGGCTGGTGTTGGCTTTGTGTTGGTCTGGGCTGGTGTTGGCTTTGTGTTGGTCTGGGCTGGTGTTGGCTTTGTGTTGGTCTGGGCTGGTGTTGGCTTTGTGTTGGTTTCTGGGCAGATTCTGTTAAACAGTCGAGCAGTATAACAAAGCATTAACACACAAACTAACCTGAGGTAGGAGAGCCGAGCCAGAGTCATGAAACGAGCCAGAGGTCAGAGTCAGGAGAGGAAGTCAGCAAGGCTATCAATGCAAAAGGAAGAGACTGAGAGAACAGTTGGAGGACGAATGGAGATCAGAAAGCCAGGAGACGAACTAGATCAAAGCCAAAAGGAGAATAAAGAAGAGATCGGGAGTCAGGGAACGAAAGGGCTCGGAACCAGAATAGATTAATAAGATAGACGGCTGAGGCCCCAAAGAGGAAGTGTTATATGGCAGTGCTTGATTGGAGTCAGCTGGGCTAATACTCAGGACACGTAGAGCAGAGCTGATTGGACGGCTGGGGACATGTGGCTGTGACGTCATCGAGCGATGCCCTCTGGGAAGTTTAGTCCGGAGGAGCGGGAAAACCTGGAAGAGTGACATGATTACAGCTGTGCTATTAATATAACGTGAATATCGTCACTGTCCGAAGAAAACCATGTATCTCCATTTTTGACGATTTTTACTTTTTTGCCTTGTTTGGTCACATGAGCTGCTGTTTACACTGTGTGGAGATTTCATGAAGAATAGACCAACAGAAATGGCCCAAAGCTGCTTGGAAAGACGTCTGGTTCCATTGACTTCCATTCAAATTAAAGGAGGTTTTTGGCCTCTCCTATAAAGTTGCCATTTTGAAGTGTAGAAGTTTGGAGACGTGAGGTTTTCTTCTGACACCTGTGCCGCCCAAAGACAAACAAGCATCTCCAAAATGGTACCTATACAGGAGAGGACACATTTCTCATTTACTCTTCATGGAAGTCACTGGAACCTTTTTTTTGCAAGCTGTTTTTTTTTTTAGTTGGTCTGTTCATCATGAGATTTTCACACGGTGTAAACAGCAGCTGCTGGGATCAGATGATGCATACGAGTACAATTCAACACAAGCGGAGACGCGTGTTTTTCTCTGGACTGGGACAATATAACGATAATGAGAATTTAATAACACACCTGTCCTATGCCGTGATGTCCCACTGACCAAGTTAAAACACATGTCCTTCAGTTCATGTCGGTTAATCACTCCGGGGTACTAATTTGCATATATATTGTAAAACATCACACACTTTTTCTGCAGTGCCCCGCCCTAAAATGCATAGCTATGAGGTCAGACGTGCTAACCGCTGCAGCTCAGTGGCTCCCACGTGAAGGAAACTGGGTGCAGGTTCTGCATTAGCACTGTCCTTCTCTCTTTGATACCTATCCTGAACGCTCATGGAGGAAGCCGGTCGGAAGTGCTGGGACTAGAGGAGTTCATTCTAGTAGTGAGACCACCAACGAGCTCAGGCTCTCTTTTCTAGAAATCACCTCCGTTTCATTCTTTCTTTTCTATCGCTCCCATTCCCTCTTTTTCTCTCTCACTGGTGTTGGCTTTGTGTTGGTCTGGGCTGGTGTTGGCTTTGTGTTGGTCTGTGCTGGTGTTGGCTTTGTGTTGGTCTGGGCTGGTGTTGGCTTTGTGTTGGTCTGGGCTGGTGTTGGCTTTGTGTTGGTCTGGTCTGTGTTGGTGTTGGTTTTGTGTTGGTCTGTGTTGCTATTGGTTGGGTTGCTGGTGTTGGCTTTGTGTTGGTCTGGGCTGGTGTTGGCTTTGTGTTGGTCTGTGCTGGTGTTGGCTTTGTGTTGGTCTGGGCTGGTGTTGGCTTTGTGTTGGTCTGGGCTGGTGTTGGCTTTGTGTTGGTCTGGGCTGGTGTTGGCTTTGTGTTGGTCTGGGCTGGTGTTGGCTTTGTGTTGGTCTGGGCTGGTGTTGGCTTTGTGTTGGTCTGTGCTGGTGTTGGCTTTGTGTTGGTCTGGGCTGGTGTTGGCTTTAATTGTTTGGTCTGTGGTGGGTGGCTTTGCATGTGTCTGGGCTGGTGTTGACTTTGTGTTGGTCTGGGCTGGTGTTGGCTTTGTGTTGGTCTGGGCTGGTGTTGGCTTTGTGTTGGTCTGGGCTGGTGTTGGCTTTGTGTTGGTCTGTGCTGGTGTTGGCTTTGTGTTGGTCTGGGCTGGTGTTGGCTTTGTGTTGGTCTGGGCTGGTGTTGGCTTTGTGTTGGTCTGGGCTGGTGTTGGCTTTGTGTTGGTCTGGGCTGGTGTTGGTCTGGGCTGATGTTGGCTTTGTGGGATGGGGGGGGGTTGGCTTTGTGTTGGTCTGGGATGGTGTTGGCTTTGTGTTGGTCTGGGATGGTGTTGGCTTTGTGTTGGTCTGGGCTGGTGTTTCTTTGGTGTGGTCTGGGATAGTGTTGGGTTTTACATTCTTTGCTTTTTTCTGGTGTTGGTCCTGCTCGTTGGCTTTGTGTCTCTGGGCTTCTTTGTGTTCTCCTTTTTTTTTGGTCTGGTCTGGTGTTGGCTTTAGCGTGTTTGGTCTGGGCTGGTTTTGGTTTTGTGTTGGTCTGGGCTGGTGTTGGCTTTGTGTTGGTCTGGGCTGGTGTTGGCTTTGTGTTGGTCTGGGCTGGTTGTTGGCTCTGTTGTCTGCGGTCTCTTGTGTTGGTCTGTCTGGTGTTGGTTTTGTGGTCTTCTGGGCTCTCTTTTGGTTGGTTCTGGGCTGGTGTTGGCTTTCCTTTCTTTTCTATTTTTACATTCTTCCTTTTTTCTTTCTCCTACTCACTTGCTCTCTTCATCATTCTCCTTTTTTTGTTAACAGCTGTTTCTTCCTCCCACTCTCTCTCTCTCTCTCTCTCTCTTCCCTCTCATCTCCTTTGTCTTCTTCCTCTCTCCTCTTTCTTATTCGTCTCTTTCCCCTCCTCAGTCACCCTCACTGTTTCTCAGGCTTTCTTCTCCTTTCTCTATTTTCCCCCTCTCAGTCTCCTGTTCCCACTTTCTTCTCCCATTCCCTTTCTTTCTTCTCCTTTCTTTTTCTTCCTTTCTCTCTTTCTCTCTTTTAGTCTTTCTCCTTTTTCTCTCACTCCCTGTTTCTTTTTCTACCTTTTTCTCTTTCATTCATTTTCTCTCTCTATCTCTCTCTCTCTCTCCCCCTCTCTCTCTCCCTCTCTCTCTCTCTCTCTCTCTCTCTCCCTCTCTCTCCCTCTGCTGTGATGTGTCTGCTGTAGCAGTACAGCTGACACATCTTAAAGCTGAAGGTCTGAGAGGAAGTGCTGGTGCAGGATTGCTGTTAAAGGGCCTGCAGGTGGTGGTGGATGGTTTGGGATGGGGGGTCGTGTCCTTATCACCACGGTGCAGGGCTCCTCTCTCTTTATCAGGGTAATCTGAAGAGGCGGGAGGGTGGAGGGGGATCTGTGAGTTTGTGCTGTGATGTGGAACTCTGTCTGCATGGTTATGTGGAGGACGTAACGGAGACGTGAGGAGCCGCCAGAGTAGAAGGCTGCTAGTATACACCTGATTATGTGGTTTCTGACACTGTATGACATCAATGAACACGGACAGAGGTCAGCGTTCAGACGAAATTCAGATTTCTATATGGCTGCTGGGGATGGATGTACTGATGACATTCATTATTAGGATATCGGCCAAATATGTCCCAATATCACAGGAGCAAATTATGCATAATTAAACTTTAACAAAGTTATTAAATCAGTGAAGCCATACTTCCTGTGGACTTCACTCTACACTGATGGAATATGAACCTGACATGGATTGTTTGGATTAGACTATGATGCAACACATATTGTGGATTGAATATTTTGGTAAACTACTGCTACTGAAACTGAAGAGCGGTGTCACAGCATACCGAAGCAGATTCAAGCCTACCGGACAAAACAATGAGTCACCGTGTGGGGGGCAGTCGTGGGCAGGAGGTTAGGGAACCAGTCTTGTGACCGGAGGGTCGCCGGTTCGATTCCCTGAGCCTACAGTAACAACTGAGGTGCCCTTGAGCAAGGCACCCAACCCCCAACTTCGTGGGCGCTGTGGATAGGGCTGCCCAACCGCTCCGGGTAAGTGTGCTCACTGCCCCCTAGTGTGTTCACTAGTGAGTGTGTTTGTGGGTGTTTCACTTCATGGATGGGTTAAATGAGGAGACTAAATCAACAAAGGATTTAAATTTAAGGTGGTAGTAACTTCAGGCTCCTGCAGATGGCACTGTATCATGTGGGGTGAGTGACGGGATCCATAGATTGAGTGTGGGGTGAGTGACGGGATCCATAGATTGGGAACAGAGCAGGGAATGTCTCGTTCCATGTGTGGAAAACGCTCCACAGCGGATGTTAATGATTGGCTAAAAGGAGTGACTAAGCATGTGGGCGTGGCCAAAGACCATAGTGTGAAGGCGTATGGAAGCAGTGTACGGTCATATGGGTCTACCAGCAGTGGCTAAAATCTGTTAATTCCTTGGAATTGTTCCAGGGCAGGCATCCACCAAATCTGGCCCAACTCTTAGATGTCAGAGTGTCTGAACACTGATGTGGCCTACAGCCAGAAACGTGTCCAGGCCATGCCAAATCCAATCCCAGCTGTTATTGGTGCATGCTATTAGGGACGTTTCAGCCACAAGGGGTCTCATTGATTTGTCCGGTGGGCTTATATCACCCAGCAGTAGCTTCTACTGTTGTCCATTATTACATGTGCCTAATACTGGCTTGTCATTAGAGCCATTTCATTAGAGGACAGCCAGGGCCAGGGCTAACCTATCCCAGACTGTCTTCACCAAGACCCTGGACCATCCCTACCGATCACCCCATAGAGCCCGCATTGCCTGCATGTCCGAGCCTCCTCCGCAGTAGTGCTGCAGTAGTGGCGTGTGTTGGCGATAGATGTTCTGTGTGTTTTCTAGAAGGCCAACCTCAGAGCAGCCCGAGGCCTAGCGTCCCACCCCTCCTGTCCATCACGTTCGAGATCACAGGTAAGATGGAATGGACCCCGTGCAGTGCCCTCCTTGCCCTCTCCTCCTCTCCGATGCATGACCCTGCAGTCCGTATGTGTCCTGTGCATCAGCGGCGGCCGCCGTGTCCCTCGCGGACGCTCCGGTCTTTGTTTACACACCTGCACTTTAGAAAGTGTTTCGTTTCCCTGGGTTTCAAGGCCCTTGCGTGGTGCATGCAGATGTAATGAGTTCTCGGTGGACCGGCTCTGCTCACCACTGGGCAGCAGTCAGCAGCCCGTCATCAAGAATGTCAGCGATGACAGCGGGGACACAGCGCAAGCATGTTTGGCTCCTTCCCTGGTTTGTTAGGGCCATTGTGAACGCACCTGCGCACCGTCCTTGGGATAGCTGTTCCAGGGTGTGTAAAGGAATAGTTTGGCATGGTAAAAAAAACAATTCCATTTAATCTAGTGCTAGTAAATCAGCGCACGTTTCCATCAAACGCTAGCTTTGTTCGTTGTGCTGGAACTTTGGCTGTTGCGGCTGAAACGGAAGGTTGTATCTCACCAGGGAGCGAGAAGTTGGCAACGCGAACTGACGCTGTATGAAAGACGGCTGTGTTGGAAAGTGGACAGAGGAGGCGCGCTCCCTGTCGTCCCAGGTTTGCTGGGGATGGATCAAAAATGGCTGGAAGGTTCAACTGTACCTGAGGATCCAGAATCGGACACATCAGACAAATCACTGAACTGCAACAAGAGCCCTACTGCACTCATCGTCAAAGCAATAGCTGCACAAAGAGCTGCACCCAGAAGGAATCGACCCACAGCAGTGAAACTTGGTGGGTGGGTTTGACATCGCGAGACATGCTAACGATTCAGGTTCCACACTCGGCTGCACATGTGAGGTAAGCAAGGACGGGCCTTATCTCTGTACCTGCCTGACCCAACAGCCACAAGTGTGGACATTCAGTGAGTGACGATGCCCTCCATGAGCCATCCTGTTAGTGCCAGCGCCATTGGCAGACGGCTGCACCACTCACATGCACACAGACCGCCACAATGGCGGGGTTCATCTTCAGTGACGAGTCCCGCTTTGGTATTGGTGGAGACGAATCCTTGTGTGGAGGCCCTGTGGTCAGCACCAAGGTGAACCGTGTGTTGTCACACGTCCAGAAGGCCTGGTGTCACTCCACCTTCACCTAGGGTTGCCACCTTTCAGAAACATATTTTACGGGACGGGTGGCAACCCTACCTTCACCCCTACTGCACCATCTACGGGAACTGTGTGAGGATATTCAAGCTGCATGGGTTGGATTATCACAGGACTCCATTAGGAACCTCTACAGCTCCATACCGAGACGTCTGGCATGTGGGTTAGCAAACATGGCCGCCCAACGCCATACTGAGAGACAGACTTCTGTATGTGTAGCTCAATCAATATTGATCATATCAGTCTACATGTATCATCAGTTATTGATCCTGGTCACCTTTATCTCCCTTCCCAACAGCACTAGGCATTAGATTCAGGCGGCTTCAGATTTTCTCATTCCACCTTAAATGGTGCAGCAGTTACATTCAGGTACCTCAGATTCTCTTTTCAGATGTTACCATTCCACCTTAAATGGTGCAGCAGTTACATTCAGGCACCTCAGATTCTCTTTTCAGATGTTACCGTTCCACCTTAAATGGTGCAGCAGTTACATTCAGGTACCTCAGA
This sequence comes from Prochilodus magdalenae, assembly GCA_024036415.1. Lineage (NCBI taxonomy): Eukaryota > Metazoa > Chordata > Actinopteri > Characiformes > Prochilodontidae > Prochilodus > Prochilodus magdalenae. The sequence continues at coordinate 161,198 of JAMWET010006738.1, forward strand.
TTCTCTTTTCAGATGTTACCGTTCCACCTTAAATGGTGCAGCAGTTACATTCAGGTACCTCAGTATCTCTTTTCAGATGTTACCATTCCACCTTAAATGGTGCAGCAGTTACATTCAGATATCTCAGATTCTCTTTTCAGATGTTACCATTCCACCTTAAATAGAGCAGCAGTTACATTCAGGTACCTCAGATTCTCTTTTCAAATGTTACCATTCCACCTTAAGTAGAGCAGCAGTTACGTTCAAAGATGCTGAGTCATCTGAATCTGATCATTGCCATCATTTAAGGTGGAACTGGAGAAATCAAACGAGGACCCGAAGCATCCACCTGTAACTGCTGCACCATTTAAGGTGCTACGGGAAATTCAAACGAAAAGCTGGGGTGCCCGAATGTAAGCGCTGCACAATTTAAGGCGGAACTAGACAATCAGAACAAGATGCTGTGGCACAGGACTCCATTAGGAACCTCTACAGCTCCATACCGAGACGTCTGGAGTGTTGGGTTAGCAAACATGGCAACCCGACGCCATACTGAGGGACAGACTTCTGTATGTGTAGCTCAATGAATATTCCCCATATCAGTCTACATGTATCATCAGTTATTGATCCTGGTCTCCTTTATCCTCCTTCCCAACAGTACCGCACTCCCACACCTCCTTCCGGGTGCAGCTGTTCTTTTGGTGATGAGTGTATTAGCTTGCCTACTTGGTCTGATCTATCGGATGAGAACGACTCTTTCAATGCGGTGAATCTAACAGGAATGAATCGTCTGCAAACGACACATGGTAACGGTTCGCCGCTCGTTCTGAGACGCCTGTCTGTGCTATGAAGTCTTATGGAAATAACAAAACGACAGAAATCTCTCGCTCCGCAGGGGAAGCGGGCCCGTGTAGGGAAAGCTCTTCAGGAGTCTAATTGCTTTTCCGCTGCATGTACCTGAAATTAATGGGGGCTAAAAAAATCCTAACGAGAGCGTGGCAGCCCGAGATTGATGGATCAAAGGCTGAATTAACGCGGCACTTCACAGGTTGTACTTGTTTACTTCGCCAAATGGTCTGGACCCTCCTGCCCGGAGTTTCTGTCTAATCAGAACACTGTAGAGGTGTGGAATTATCATATGCTCATACTCGCATATGAAGCTTAAACAAGCACGAACCTGTACCAGAACAAGTCTGTGCTTCCGTCGCGTCTGTGGTCCCATTCAGTAAATGCTGCCAGTGATGACAGGTAGATGGTTAGAGGCAGGATTAGACAAAGGACACATGACCTTAAAGGAAAATCACTATTTAATGCTCACTCTTAA
>JAMWET010006738.1:167500-175000 GCA_024036415.1 Prochilodus magdalenae
GCAAAATGAAAAAAATCAAATACTGATAGAGTCTTCAGTATTGCAAGGACATGTTGGGGGATGCTAAAGGCCTGTATACACCGGTATGGCTATACAGTGTGTATATATATAATTTTTTATGGCAGTAAATTGATACGTGAATGTGTCTTAAGTAAGCCAGACATGCCCTGTGCCAGTTTAGCAATCTTGTTGTATGCTCACAGCTCACACTGCATGTCTGAATCGGCCATCGTGTGCGTGGAATACCTGCACATACATGTATATACCCACACTGTATGTAACTAACGCAACATGGGTGACTGCATGTGAAACCCAGCTCATACAGACAACTCAGCTCTGTCTACAGACCATTTCCTATAAACACGCTGCACGCCCGGGTACTGAGCAACAACACTGTCCGAGTCTCTAATGATTCCTTACCGGGTGCACCATTTAGGATACGTGGCTCCGGCAACCAACAGTGCATCATATGTCTAATGGACAGCCATCTGGGCTTTAGCCATGTGTACATACATTTTCGCGAATTCGGTCGCTGAAAACCAACTATGCTACAACAGCTCGCTGACACTGAAACCAGCCACACTGCAGAGACGCTATGAAACGTCACTGTAGTACAGTCTGCATATGTCTGGCTAAAATTGCACAGGGTATGCCTGGCTTAGGGCTGGGTAATATCGCCGTGTGTACAGTCGAGGTATACATGCTATACGGTCATGTACAGGAATGGTTTAGGATGAACTCGGTCTAGGACGCCAGAATGCAACATAATAAGAGTGCCAAACAATCTTTATGGGCCAAAGAACGTGATTTGATTGATGTCCAAAAGGGCATGACAGCAGGGAGCCGGACGAAGGGTGGTGGCATCATAGAAACACCTGACTTTGAAGGTGCACCAAGCGTAGACCTCTCGCATGTGGAGTGCCTACCAGAGGAATAACAGTGGTGCCCCATGGCCATTGACGCCAGAAGTCTATGGAGGTCAATGGTCGTGGGATGTACCATATGGTTCACTATATACTGTATGTCTTTGACATATATATATATATATATATATATATATATATATATATATATATATATATATATATATATATGTATATATACACATATACGCTGTCCAAAGAAAAACAGTTATCTCCAAAATGACTATTTTACAGGAGAGGCCAAAACCTCATCTAATTTGAATGGAACTCAATGGAACCAGATGCCCTTCCAAGCAGTTTTGGGCCATTTCTGTTTGTCCATTCTTCATGAAATTTTCGCACGATGTAACCCGGAGCTCATGGGAAAAATTGAGGCATAAAAGTCAAAATCAACAAAAATGAAGCTACATGTTGTTCTATGGACATTGACAATATGCTACATTTTCGTGTTGGTACTTTATGAAATGTCTCATATTGCATGTACGTTGCTTCCAGGTTTCAAGTTCCGAAGGCGAAAGATCACAAACTACCCAACAGGCGGAGAGGGAGACTGCCCCCACCTGGTGGAGGCCATACCCTGCGAGGAACCGACCTGTTTCGACTGGCAGCTGCTGAAACTGGAGGAGTGCGTCCCTGATGAGGATATGGACTGTGGTCGGGGAACTCAGCTCCCACAGGCTCGCTGCATCAACAGCGATGGTGAGATGCGCCGCAGTTCATTCGTGCACGAAGCGCAGACGGTGCTTATAGGGATGCATCAGTACCGATACCCGGTTTGGGGTATCAGGGCGATACCAAGCTCCTGTACTTGTACTCAGCTGTACTAGCATTTCGATGCCCATGTGACATAAAATGATTGTGACAGTGTGGTAGAATATTTATCTCTAAAATATTTTTGGTATGTGATTCGGTGTCATATCATGGACACTGTACGAGGATGATGGGGTTATACCAGGATTTATGTGATGGGATCCATAGATTGAGAAGAGGTGGTACAGTGCAGGGAATGTCTCGTTCCATGTGTGGTAAATGGCTCCAGAGCAGATGTTAATGATTGGCTAAAAGGAGTGACTGAGCATGTGGGCGTGGCCAAAGACCATAGCGTAAAGGAAGTAGCTGAATCTGCAGGCGTATGGAAGCGTACGGTCATACGGGTCTACCAGCAGTGGTCCTCGCAAAGCAGCTTTACAGAGAATCCGGGTCCAAGCCCCCCAGTGAGGAAGCCAAAGATGGCAGTGGTGAGGAAAAGTACCCTGGGAGCAAGACAAAGAAACTTTTGAGAGGAAGCCTGACTCAAAAGGGGAACCCATCTTCTTTAGTTCGGCCCCGGATAGCCACAGTCATTTGAAGGCAGGAAAAAGGATTGTCCAATTTGTCTATGAGTATATCAGGATCGTCGGAGGGGTGCTCGCGGGCCCCCTCACAGCACTAGACAAAGGGAAGCTTCATGGTAGGCAAACTGGTTGGTAGGAAGGCAGTGGTACCCACCTGAGGCAGGTGAAGCAACGGCATCAGAGCATGGTCCATGATTTGGACTTTTATGGCTTTGCCATGGTTCACCACTGCCACAAGCATCATTGGACTGTTCTGCTAAACTGAAACTGTGCCATTCCCTAGAATTCCAAGACTGGATAACAGCGTGGTGTGATATACGTCCCATATAAGAGTACTCCTGTTTCAGGGTCTCTGTATCACAGTGGGAAAGATTTATAGGTGGTGCATGGCCCGATGCGACGATGGCGCTCTGATGCTCTGAGACAGGAGTGTGTATATTATATGGGAGCTGGTTAATTCTCATTTGCAGCTCGGCGTTATTAACTCATAAATTAAGAATGGTGGGTTCTATTAGTATTAATTGATGCTTGGGCTGTGAGCGAGTTTCTTGGATTGTTAATGGTAATTATAACATTATTGGAATTCCAGACGCCCGCGAGATGCAAATGAGCTCTCTATTAGCGTTCCAAACCATCTCAGATGTTTCAGTCGATTTACTCTGGGTGTTTTGAGCACCAACAAACTGTGTTCAAAATACACTGAGCACACTTTAATAGAACAGCTGCACCCAGAAGGAGGTGTGGGAGTGCGGTGGTGTTGGGAAGGAAGATAGAGGTTACCAGGATCAATAACTGATGATGCATTTAGACTGATATGGGTAATATTTATTGAGCTACACATACAGAAGTCTGTCTCCCAGTATGGAGTCGGGCCGCCATGTTTGCTAACCCAACATGCCAGACGTCTCGGTATGGAGCTGTAGAGGTTCCTAATGGAGTCCTGTGATAACCCATCCCATGCAGCTTGAATATCCTCACACGGTTCCTGCAGATGGTGTGGTAACGGTGGAAGTTGAGTGACACCAGGCCTTCTGGACGTGTGACATCAAACCGTTCACCTTGGCTTGGTTCGTCGTGATGACCTGCTAACATGGACGCCGTGGCAGTCTGGCATGATATCATACAGGAAGTGATTTTCCACATGGGCAGTTCCATCACTGACTCTTAGCATGCCTATGGTTCGCGTCATATACAGTCTCTCAGATCAATCTAACTGAGAAATCAATTAAGGTTAATTAGTTAATTAGGTTTATTCAAGGGTCTTTGAATGCATGATCCTTTCAATCAAATTGACTGAGGTCTGTTTTTGAGGGGAGGTTGAGTTGTGGGGGTGGGGTTGGGTGGAGGGTTATTTTTTTACGGTGTACCAGTTGTTGTTCAGGGGGGCAAACATGCAATGTGGTTGGGGACAAGACCGAAGTAGGCCTTCAGCTTTCTATTTACCAGGTTCTTGTTTGGATGTTTTCCTATACCACTTTGAATATTGTCTTATCATGCACTTGGCGTGAAATAATAATTTCATATTTTCATAATTCATTTTATATGACCATATTTCTGATCATATAGGTGGATAGATCATCCACTTTAAGGAGAAACTCAAAGAAAAATAAGTAAATATCAGGAGACTCCAAAAATGGGGTTTTAACATTGAGACTCCTAACAACTACCTGGAAGACCTGGTAGACCCTCCAAATCTGTCTCCATCTTTCCAAGACACAAGAACATCAAGCTCCACTCCTGCTTCAGATCTGAGAACATCCACAGGTGTTCTGTACATCCTTCCACTCTGAGAAGACAACCCAACACTACGGAGGTATAAAGGGTGTGTAGCTGTGTAGTGTAGGAAGCTCCTCACTGAGAACAGGAGACCCACACATCACATGAAGAAGCTGCTGGTGCTTTCAGAGCAATGGACCAACCACCCCAGAACCTCAACACCGCTGAATGTGTTTGGGCTTATGTGGATGGTGTGGAACAGGAAGCCAGCTAAACCGACTTCTAAGACGGAACCTTGGAGGTGTGTCTGCAGGTTTCTCTGAGGAACTGAATATGAGTGTATGAGCTGTAGGGACGGTGATGGAGGCCTCAGTGTGCGTTCCCGGTTTCCGCCTTGTACCCCGACCAGAGGTCTTCAGTATTCCTGTTTATTCCAGACGCCTAAATGATGCTATCATGATGCTACTTTATCCCAGTGTTGCTCAGCCTCTCTTCCCAGCATCTGTTGAGATATCCGCGCCACAGGAGGAAGCACAAAACGGTGACCTCATGCTGCATAGGCGGCTGAGTCATGACAGGCGAAGTGTTCTCTCATCAGCACCGCCTCATCTGTCTGTCTAGAGGTGTCTGCTTCACATACAGCCTCTCAGTGCACCACATCAAGACCAACACGTCTTGGCAGAGTTACCCAGAAACCCTCTTGCCCTCTCTTTAAAACCTTCGAGGAGGTTTCTTACCGGCACGAAAGGCCTCTGAAAGCCTCGGCCAAGAAACGCACGCTCCTTATATCACCATTTCATCATAAAATAGGTCACACGTTTCGGATACGTATACAGTAGCACTAGCGCAACCTGCGGGCATCTGCCTTCACTCCAGTAACCGCGCTCCGCATTAAAGGCATTCCAACCCACATTCTTGCAGCGACATTGTGAGTCAGTTTACCACTACCAGAGGCGGATTCTAGGGCTTGCCGGATTGTGTTTTTTCCCGGATCTTTAAAGAACACTCCATTATTTCTCACTGAATCTATCGCCTGGTGCGGTTCAGTGTGCGGTAGTTTATCGCGGGCTGTAATTTTAGCTCTTAGTGAAAGTAAAAATGAAATTACTACAAGTGCACTGCGCCAGAGTCAGATACCCACCTTTCCATCATTTCATTTCCAGTCAGCACAGCCATTAGGCCTTTCACAGTAGCCGGAAAATGTCATTCCCGTCTGTTTTGGATGCCGATTTGTTGCTGGTGTCTGCATGAAGTGTGTCAACAACAACTTACATTAACATTTCATATCATGGTTATGAATCTTTAAATCAACATTTATATAGTGTATGTGATATTTGTGTTACTGCTGTCCAGGGAAAACAAATATCTCCAAAATGGCAACTTTACAGGAGAGGGCAAAAACCGCATTCAATTTGAATGGAAGTCAATGGAACCAGACGTCTTTACAAGCACTTTTGGGCCATTTCTGTTGGTCCATTCATCATGCAATTCTCACACAGTGTAAATGGCAGCTGCTGTGTTCGAATGATGTATAAAAGTCAAACTGGACAAAATTGGAGATACATGTTTTTCATTGGACAGAGACGATATGTATATACAGGGGTTGGACAATGAAACTGAAACACCTGGTTTTAGACCACAATCATTTATTAGTATGGTGTAGGGCCTCCTTTTGCGGCCAATACAGCGTCAGTTGGTCTTGGGAATGACATATACTGCGTCCTGCACAGTGGTCAGAGGGAGTTTAAGCCATTCTTCTTGCAGGATAGTGGCCAGGTCACTACGTGATGCTGGTGGAGGTTCGTCCTTCTTGGTGGTATGCTGACATTACCCTGGATACCGTGGCTCTTGATACATCACAAAGACTTGCTGTCTTGGTCACAGATGCGCCAGCAAGACGTGCACCAACAGTTTGTCCTCTTTTGAACTCTGGTATGTCCCATAATGTTGTGTGCATTGCAGTATTTTGAGCAGAACTGTGCTCTTACCTGCTAACTGAACCTTCACACTCTGCTCTTACTGGTGCAATGTGCAATTAATGAAGATTGGCCACCAGGCTGGTCCAATTTAGCCATGAGACCTCCCACACTAAAATCACAGGTGTTTCAGTTTCATTGTCCAACCCCTGTGTATCGTCTCTGTCCAATGAAAAACATGTATCTCCAATTTTGTCCGGTTTGACTTTTATACATTATATATATATATATATTTTTTTTTTAAAGAGGACTTTTATTTTGAAAAAATATATAAAATACCTTATTGCTGGGCAGAAAAATAAAAATGATTTGGTTGACAGCGAAAGTCGGTCAAACTGAACTCATGACGGAACGTAACGCTCACCGTTGTGGTCAGCGGAGGGCTGCCAGTGGCTGTGGTGGTATCTTCCTCCATGACTCTATTAACACAGTGGGATATCATTTATGTTTGGTTATTGGTCAGTTACAGTTTTGATACTGGACATGCTGTTGGAGGCCTTGCGCACTCCTCCGGGTCCTGCCTTTTTGGCAACACCAAATAAGCTATCCCTTGTGACTGTTGACTGTTGTGCCTGGAAATAAACATATGAGGGAAGAGGGTTCTTTTGCTGCGGCCCAGTACCGTACAATAGAACGCGGTGGGCTATTATGAGTGTGGTTGGAGTCAGTTATCAGTAATGATCCGGGGCAATCGACTCTATGCTCTCGATACAACAGGGAGAGATTAGCCTGAGATACGTCGGGGAGCCGGCATGGAAATTGATCTGCTCATCGGCTTTTTTTAAGGAGGCGTCTGCTGCTCCCTCTCGACGAGCAGACCATTTATGGAGCATGCTCACAAACGGCCACGGCGCGTTTCACAGATCGATGCGGATGTTGCATCACTGCCTGCCGTTGATAAGAAAAGGCCTGCCATATTTATTCCCTCTGCGCTCTCGGGGGGATAGTTTGGGGTTACGCTTTCCGGCGGTGTCTCGTATTATTCCCTCCCCTGATTGGTTCCCTGTTAGAGTCAGTGGATTTAGGCCTCACCTCAACCTGCGTTTCTATAGTGAGACCTGGAGGGCGGGAATGAGGGATGCTTTCTGTGCAGCGGAGTATCTGAAAAGGGCGCGAGTGTGGCACGCTGGCTTTTAGCATGTATCAAAAGCAAGTACACACAGCGTGTGAAGCCGTCTACTGTAGACCTCATGAATTATAGATGTGTGAGTGTGAAATTTGCCGAGGCCTCTGGGAGCCTCCAGCCTATGTCTTCCGCTACTTTTAGGCCCTGATTAACAATTGAACCCGCACCCGCACGTACAGATGTAGGAGGATGCTCTGCGGGAATACACCGCGGAATTCCATATGCTTCCTGGGTGGATGGAAATATGATTTTACGCCATATACCATGTGTAATGTTTGTTTTGAGATGGAAATTTCAGCGTTTGCTGTTTAAATTGCTGATTTTTTTGGTGGGTGTTGGAAACATGTCTGGATATCTTCCTTTAGGCAGAATACATGCAAACTAATGAAGCAGCAGTTTCCTAGAAGCACTGCGGCATCACAGTC
>JAMWET010006738.1:185000-194073 GCA_024036415.1 Prochilodus magdalenae
GAGACTAGAACTTGGATACGGGCCTGAAGCCTTTTCTTTTTTTCGTCTTCTCATTGTAACATTCTTTCTCTGCACATCTACAGGAGGCACCATTTGTCCAAACACAAGCGCATTACAGGAAATGCGGAACTGTAATGAACACGCCTGCATCGTGTACCACTGGCAGACCGGTCCATGGGGCCCATGCATGGAGGACACTTCGGTCACCACGCTCAACTCCACCGCCACCGGCTCCAAACCTGCTCCCTCCGGAACGGACAAACCGTCCTGCGCCATGGGCATGCAGACCCGCAAGGTCATCTGCGTCAAAGTCAACGTGGGTCAGGTCCCCCCAAAAAAGTAAGTCCTCGTGTTCCGTTTATAGAAATTCAACTAGAGGTTACTGGTTTAACTGGCTTCCTGCCATATTAGCATATTCAGTGAACTTCTACTTTTGAAGCTTGAAGTGTTTTAGAATTGATTGTAGGGTTGAGATAAGCTCCCCGGATAAAACCATCAGTGGTAATACCTTCAGCCTCCTCCAGATGGCGCTGTGTGAGGATGATGAGGCTGTAAATCCCTGTGGGGTGTGAGTGACGGGATCCATAGATGGAGAAGAGGTGGTACAGTGCAGTGAATGTCTCATTCCACGTGTGGTAAATGGCTAACAGATGTTAATGATTGGCTAAAAGGAGTGACTGAGCATGTGGGCGTGGCCAAAGACCATAGTGTGAAGGAAGTAGCTGAATCTGCAGGTGTATGGAAGCAGTGTACGGTCATACGGCTCTACCAGCAGTGGGAAAATCCCAGTCTACAGGGAATTCCACTCGGAATTGTGCCAGGGCAGGCATCCACCAAATTCTTTGGTGTAAGAGTGTGTGAACATTTCTACTGGGGCTTGAACGATTCAGTCACAGATGACTCAGTGAGCTTATTATGCAATTTATATTACAGTCATAAGTACCAAAAAGTGGGCAAGGATGAAGATGCCCGCATATGCGTCGGGCACGCGGGATGCGGCACGCTGGCTGCAATTACGCTGAAGATCATGATGCAGTAATGTGTCGCTTAGCGATCCTGTGATAACTCCGCCTGATCACTTCATTAGTAGGCCAAGGAACGCTCATCGGAACGCTCGACCCCATTCGCAAGTCCCGGGGTTCCTTAAGCGTCTCCGAGTGGGCTAATGAGAATTATGCATTAGGCTTTTTCAGAGCGCGAGCGTTCGTGTGTGTGTGTCTCTCTCTCTCTCTGAGTGGCAGGCTCCGATTGCTTGAGGGAGACGGCGGCCCGCGCTCCAAGCCTATCTCTCCACTCCAGGCGAAACTTAGCTGGGGGAAACTGAATAAACAAGGAGTCGCAAACAGGCTAATTAGTCCAGTCATTTCCAAAGCGCTTCATTTTCCATTGATGATAATGGCAGTAATTAAGTGGGTTTGATTCTTTAATGCAATTTAATCGCGACGAGATGAGACAAATCTGCATGCTCCGCACAAACAGAGCACCCGAGATATGAGCCGGTGGAGTTAGGAAGTAGATAAGCGTGTGCGGAGGGTTCCATCCCAGACAGAATGGCTGAGAGAAGTGTCTGCTTCCTCGTACAGATACACCATCATGCTGTCCGAAGGTACCCCGAGGCAGACCGGAGCTGCTGGGGTAGCTAGTTAAGAATACCCACAGCAGAAGCAGCTACATAATGACCCCTCCCTGACTTCGCATATAAGCCTCTGATTGACAGCATGATGTCACTATGTTTATTTTCAGAATTCCGATTTTGGAATCTTTAGGTGGTCCCCAGTAATTAACCAGGGGACCCTCCCCCAGGACCCTGAGTATTTCATACCTTGGACATTGTCCATTGTAGATCCCTTCAGGAATGAAACTGGGTACCTAGGTTTGACACCGTAAGACATGTCAACGGTTCAAGCAAGCCGGTCATCTTCAGTGACGAGTCCCGCTTTGTCTCGGTGGAGATGACCAATGACTCCGTGTGTGGAGGCACCGTGGTCAGCACCAGGATGAGCGGTTTGCTGTCACACGTCCAGATCCCTTCAGGAATGAAACTGGGTACGTAGGTTTGACACCGTGAGACATGTCAACGGTTCAAGCAAGGACGGGCCTTATCGCTTTACCTCACTGACCCAGCGAGCAGTGGTGTCCTCCATGAGTACCCTGTTAGTGCCAGCACCATTGGCAGACGGCTGCATGGCGAGGGACTACTGAACGTTATGACGACTGACCCTAACACCACGTCACCGTCACCATAGACTGCAATGGTGTCGTACCAGACGGTCATGGAGTGACTCAGAACGTCAGCAGGTCATCTTCAGTGACGAGTCCCGCTTTGTCTCGGTGGAGACGACCAATGACTCCGTGTGTGGAGGCACCGTGGTCAGCACCAAGATGAGCGGTTTGCTGTCACACGTCCAGAAGACCCGGTGTCACTCTGCCTCCACCCCTACCGCACCATCCTGTGTGAGGATATTCTAGCTGCATGGGATGGATTATCACAGGACACCGTTAGGAACCTCTACAGCTCCATACCGAGACGGCTGGTCCTCCCCAGTAGCGCTGCAATGCTGCCGTTCCTTCAGGGTGCAGCTGATGAAGTGGTAAACAGGGTGGTTTAGTTTAATGCCTCTGATGGCACTCTCACAGCAGCATGGCATGGTTATGATAGAGGCATTGTTTGCCTGAGACATCCATCAGGTGTTTTTCAACTCCATCATTTGTGATGGAGAGGTACAGCACTGAGTCTGCCGGAGCCGGAGCATTCGTTTATTTCATTTCCAGTCACAACAGCCTCCGATGAGGTGTTCAGCGGTGTTGAGGTTCTGGACTCCGGGATGGTCAGTCCATTGTTCTGAGAGCACCAGCTGCTTCTTTGTTGGATGTGTGTGCCTCCTCTTCTCAGTCAGGAGCTTCTTGAACAGCTACACCTCCTTTCAGACCTCCATAGTGTTGAGGGGTGTTCTCACAGTGGAAGAAGGATGGACAGGAACTCATGTGGATGTTCTCAGACCTGAATCAAGAGTGGAGCTCGGTGAAAGCTTTGAGGGCTGATGGAGACAGTTGTGCGGGTGGGTGTTAGGGGTAGAGCTTTTTTCTGGACCCAGATCTGAGGTGTGGTCTCAAAGTGGAGCCATGGGCAGAAGCACCTGTGGATGTTCTCCGACCTGAACCCGGAAGGGGAGCTTGATGTTCTCCTCTCTCTCTCAAAGATGAAAACTTTAGGTGCTGTATATCTGATGGGTGCAGTGTTGGTGGGTCCACCAGGTCTTCCAGGTGGTTGTTAGGGGTTTTTGGGCTGAACTACTTCTTTAGCGTTTGGCTGCAGCCACGTCGGGCCACCTCTACCGCCCACGATCATTGCCACGTCTCATTGGGATCTCAGCTTTGTGGAACATTCCATGCCCTAGCCTCCCTAGCTATCTGTGGCGCAGCCGAGCGCTAGCTCACAGTGAGCCGGGCCTCGGTGCGGCTCCAGGCCACGGGCCACACGCTGTCACTCATGCTGTCGGTCTGTGGCAGAAATCACAAAGCAGACAGGCTGCGGCGTCGAAACCTCTGGGCCCGGGCCTTTGATCTTCCACACAGAAAGCGGCGACCGGAGTTAGAATCCCACTCTGGCTTCACGCCATGCTGCTCCTGACAGTGTGTCCTTAAAGCCACCGGTTTAGCCGCAGACCTCCATCCAGCCGGAAAACTTCTCCCCTACAAGATCGAATTAGGGAGCGTGATTTACGCAGTGCCGGGGATTCAGATGGCTTTTCCTAGCCGTGCTAATGATGTGTTTCGGCAGAGGCTGCGAGGTAAATGAAATGCCTCTCTTCATACCACCAATTACGACATTTAACTCCTAATTGAAAAATAATGACAGCTCCGAGGAGACGAGTGAACCGTGGTTTTGGCTTTCCCGATTGGTTAGACAGCTTTTAATGGGGCCGGTGGAATAATCCCGCAGCTTGCAGAGGAAGTAGAATTAGCGTTAGCATCAGTCATGTGGGAAAGTGGAAGTCGGCTTCAAGCCAGCAGTATGTAAAGCATATATCGTGAGATGCTCTGTATGTTGGAAGCGAAAGCTCTTATGGTCATTCAAACCCACTGCGGTGCTGTACGTCGGCTAATTGCTAACTAGAGATTGGTCAGTCCCACTTGAAAGTGGTCCCATGCGGCCCTCCACTGGGTTATGAACCTTTAATGACTCAAATGCCATGGCGTCACAAACGGCTACCCCTGGTTACAGCAGCGAAGGAGCTCATACCGAATGCATATGGGGGCAGGTTGGCTACCAAGCCTGTGACTGGAAGGCTGTCAGTGTGATCGCCTGAGCTGAAAGAACATGACTCAGTGCCTTTGAGGTACCTCTAGCTGCTGCCTGGATGCTGTGGATAGGGCTGCCCACTGCTCCCGGCAAGTGTGCTCACTGCCCCCTAGTGTTTTGGAGGATAAATCATGCAAGTGCTAACGGCAAATGGTTCTAAATTCCAGAAATTGCAGCTTCCCAATTATTTTGATGGTACGTCTTTGCTGGGACACCTGTTGTAGCGCTATAGTACTGTACCCGAGATGGTATCGACCTTCAGCTAGCTATAAGAAGAACCTGGCTCAGTATTTCAGGTATTCTTCTAAATAGCCTGGTCCTCAACAGCGCTAAAGGGTTGATCGCTGAGCGCTTTAAATTTCATGGGCTTTTTTTATTATGTAATTTGTATTGCCTTTCGTTCTTCTGCCGGCTCTCGCAAACCTCTGCTTTCGCGCTGGTGTAGTGCAGGTCACTGGATGGGAACTCACTGGAGTTGAACTGACAAAATAGAAGATAAGGAATAAATAGCCATTGGTGGTCAGGAGTCCGGCAAAGCATAAGTGACCTCACTTTATCCGGGTGGTTAGGATGGGTGAAGGGGGCAGAGGGGGTCTGCCCCCTCCACCCATTTCTCAGAGCAATGCTAGCCCATGTGGGAAAACTGGAGTTAGTGTTCTCCTCCGAGCGTGTTGAGGCAGAAACTAGGAAACAGATGGAAACATAGGTAACAGGATAACAGTGGCCTGTAGAGATAAAAAGTACTTCAAAAGTTACATGACCGATTCTGGACTGAAGCATAAGTTGAACCCACTTTATACATGGGGTGGGTTAGGAGGGGTGGAGGGGGGCAGATGGGGGTCTGCCCACTCCACCCATTTCTCAGAGCAATGTCAGCACCTTGTGGGAAAACGGGATGTTAGGTTCATCCTTCCGAGCGTGGTTGGAGGAAGGAAAACTAGGAAACAGATGGAAACATAGGTAACAGGATAACAGTGGCCTGTAGGTAAGTACGTTAAAGTACATGACGATTAACCTGGACTGATTCTAGAACCTACCCCCACTTCCCCACTTCAGTTACTGCCCGAATAAACTACATCTCTCAGTAAACAGCCAGTGAATCATTCTTCAAGCTCTTTTCTTCATTCTGTGATTTTGTGGTTTGAAGGTTCTGGCCTGAAGCTTTCAGTAACCTTGGTCTAACTGAGCGGTGAAAGGCAGCGTGGTATTGTGGACCCGAGTAGGAACTCTTGATAGCATATATTACGTATTCCTGGCTCTTATTTAACAGGATACGTTTAACAGGGAACAGGTGTACACTTTTAATTGATGAGTAAGTAAAGCCAAGACAGTGGTTTAAATGGATATGACAGACAGATGGAGTGTGGAAGCTAATATACAATACAGTTATAACTAGAAAACTGCTCTCCGACTCCGACCACTGATCAGGTTCTCGAAGTGCCAGTTCTCCACGGTCAGGTCTGTTGTAATACTCGATATATGCTGGCAAAAAAGCCACGTAATAATTTAATAGTAGATAAACGTTCCAAAAAATTCCAAGGCTGTAGGAGCGTGCTACAAAGCAAAATGACCCCGCAGGTTTTTATAGCCCCATCAACTTCATACAGCGCCATCTGCAGGAGCCTGAAGTTACTACCACTTTAAACACACAAGACGAATTTGTGTTTTGTCCTGTGGGCTTATACTGCAGACACTGATTGGTACTGATTGGCAGATCTCCTGCACCAAATGTAGCCTCACCTAGCTCAAATCAAACTGAAGGACACTGCACAAACTTAACAGACCAACAATAATTAGCCTAGCCATTAGCCTAGCCTATAGAAGATACCAAATATATTCACTCTCAAAAATGGGTGTGAGCTGATCCCATTGGCGTTCGATTGCCGATAAATCTGGTGACCGGGCAGGCCAAGGAAGCGTGGCACTCTAGCGGAGAGATCCGTGGGAAAGCCTTTCTGGGCGGGCGAGCATTAGCCTGATGAAGAATGCAGTTGGAAGCCCTGCCATTAGAGCCAGCACATGTGGCCGGAGGATGTTCTGCATATATTGCTGAGCTTTCCCCGTATCACTACCAGGGGTGACCGGCTCTCGTGTGCGATGGCTCCCCGGATCGTCACACCAGCAGGTGGGGCAGTGTGTCGCTCCACGGCAAAGGCTCCACAAGGCCTCCAAACTCTAACCTGACCATCGTCAGATCCCAAACAGAACCTGGACTGGTTGCTAAAGGCGATACGGTTCTAGTCCTAGCAGTCCAGGTCTCTGGTTCACCACACCACCTTACTCTTGCTTGCCAGCAGATCAAACAATTCTCTCTACTGGTGGTCCGTCTGGGCTGTCCGGAGCCTGTTCACCATGCGTGGGTGCCCTCACGTAACCAGAACGCACCTGTAACCGTTTACACGTCTGCCGGAGACATAACGACATTTCTGTCTGGGTACTGGCATAGAGCAGCCTACCAAGTAGGCTTAACTAACACGCCACAGAATGAGTCATCTGCCTTCTGCCCAGCGCTCACACTCTTCCACAGGACGCCGATCTCCCCCCGTCCATCAGTATCAACATAAACCGCGCTCGCGTAGCTGTAACCTCATTACACTGTGTCCGCTCCCCTCGCACGCGCAACGCTAATGAAGGGCAGGCTGTGTTAAACGCTGACCCCGATCAGCCGCTCCAATTGGATGAAGGCAGCGGCAGACAAAGCCCCGGAGGATAGGGCCAAAGATCAGATTACCGGCCGGCCAGGGTCTTTTTTTTTTTTGCCCTGCTTCATCTTTATCCAGTGAGGACCGGCAGCGCCAGAGCGGTGCTTAACATGCAGCCGTGGATTAAAGCTGACCCCGCGTTCATAAACCGCAGCAGCCGCAGCCCTGATGAAAGCGGCTTATTGCTCAGTGATAGAATCAATAGAATACGACGCCGAGGGAAGCGGTTTGTGCTAAAGCCTCTATCTGCCTCAGGCCAGGGAATACGGACCCCTCCGTCATGAGGAAGCGGGAGATCGGGAGACGTGAGATGAGGAACGCTGTTGTGAGCCACTATAGCTCCTGTTGGCCTATTGATTTCATTTCCTTCGGGGCTGTAAAAGGGGGTTATGGCGGGGGGCCGATAATTACCATCATGGCCTTGAGGAGCCGGATTATTGCTTTGATGCTACGAGCTGTTTGACTTTGGACGCCACCTTTTAGAATAACGCTGACATACACTTATCGTCAAGGCAATAGCTGCACCCAGAGGGAAGTGTGGGGTTGCCGTGGTGTTGGAAAGGAAGATAAAGGTCACCAGGATCAATAACTGATGATACATTAGACTGATATGATCAGTATTTATTCAGCTACATGTACAGAAGTCTGGCTCAGTGTGGTGTTGGGCTAACACAGCCGCCGTAATCGGAATGTGCCGTTCAGCCGGTTTGGTCTGACGGTTGGTTGCCGGCCTAACAAGGATGACCGTGGCTGCATCAGCTCGCTGAATGTGGCCGGTCGCGGCGGTTGGGGAAGTAGGGTACCTTACGGGGAGGAGGCTATCGCTTGCTGAGCTGGGTGGCCGAGTGTGAATCTTGAATCTTTGGCATGTCTCATGAGGACTAACCTGCACACCAAGTTTGACTCCTGTGGGTTAGGTTCTTCTGGGTGCAGCTGTTTGTGCAGCTACTTGATGATGAGTGTAGGAGGAGTGTACTTTCGCCCACCTCATACAGGGGTCGTACAGGGGATTCCTTTCCCTTCACTTCCTTTCCCTTCCTTTTCTTTCCTTTCCCTTCTTTTCCTTTACCTGTACTTCCTTCGTTCCTTTCCAGTCTTGCCTTTCCTTCGTTCCTTCCATTCGTTTCCTTCCTTCATTTCCTTTCTTTATTTTCATGTCCTTTCCTGTCCTTTCCTTTTTCTCCTTCCTGTCTATTATTCCTTTCAGTGCCTTACTGTTCCTTCATTTCATTTCTTGCCTTTCCTTCCTTTCTTTTCTCCTTTCCGTCGTTCTTCAATTATTCCGTTATCTTCGTATTCCTTCCATTCTTTCCTTTCCTCAGTTCCTTATCAGTTCCTATCATACTTTCTTTCCTTCCTCTCATTCCTTCCTCCTTCCTTCTCTTATTCCTTACGTTTCCTGATCCTATAATTTTACTTTCATTTACTTACTTATCTTTCCATTCATCCTTTATCCTCCTTCTTATCTAGTCATCATTTCATCTTCCTTCATATCCTCCTATCCTCTCATTCCTTTCTCTTTGACCTGTTTCCTTCTCCTATCTCCCTCTTTACTTCACTTTCCTATCTTCCCCTATCTTTCATCTCTTTCCTCCCCTCCTCTCCTTTCCATCCTTCTTCCTTTCTGAAATGGGTATCAAGTAATTAGATCTTCTAAGGCTGATCTCTCATTGTTTATTACGTCACTTACAATCTCGCATTGATATGTATATTCATCGATAGAGCCGCGATACTAAACTACCTCCTCTAGACTTCACCTGTGGACCTCATGACACCCGACACATCTTACGGCCGCACCCAACCATCCCCTCTATCTGTTAGTATCAACTAAATCTATGCATCCAGATGAATTCACTATTCCTGAGTGCATCTACGTGAAGCAGGAAACCTTTCCTACTTCTTCTCTTTACTCATTACCTTTGCAACACATCGTCTCCTATTATTATTTACCACATACTCTAAACTCCCCCACCCACCCCCTCCTATCACCCAACACTCCTTATATAACCATTTTCTTCATTTTTATCCCACATTTCTACTACCCATACCTCCTATACATATTTTTTTT
>JAMWET010006739.1:0-25000 GCA_024036415.1 Prochilodus magdalenae
GGTCCCTGCTGAGCCTTCTGCTGAGGGGTTGGATTGGACGCCTCCACGGTGCCTCGGTTCTGAGCCTTTGGACTGACTAGAGTTAGACGAGGTGAGGGGAAGACTGACCTGCGCGATGAGTACGGCGTGTCTGCCCTGGACTCCAGCCTGTTGGTCTGTGAATGCAGCAGGTGCTTCTCCTGAATCTGCCCCTGAAGGTCTCTTACGAGGACCACCTGCTCCTACAGGCGGACCCCAGTACTGGTGGGCGTGATGTGATTGGTGACCTACGATGCTGTGACTCTAGTTGAGTTCTGCTGACCTTGAGACTGGCTGCGGCTGCGGCCCAGTTCTACTCGGTCAGTGTCCGTCACAGCCTCTGTAGGAGCTTTTCGGTCATGAAGCCGTTTGTGTGTGTGTGCGGTGTGTGTGTGTGTGCGGTGTGTGTGTGTGTGCGGTGTGTGTATGGTGTATGTGTGTGTGTGTCTGTGTGTGTGTAGGTGTGTGTGTGTAAAGTGTGTGTGTGTGTGTGTGTGTGTGTGTGTGTGAGTGTGTGAGTGTGTGTGTGTGTGTGTAAGTGTGTGAGTGTGTCTGTGTGTGTAAGTGTGTGAGTGTGTCTGTGTGTGTGTATGTGTGTGTGTGTGTGTGCGGTGTGTGTATGGTGTATGTGTGTGTGTGTGTGTGTGTGTGTGTGTGCGGTGTGTGTATGGTGTATGTGTGTGTGTGCGCGTGTGTGGTGTGTATGTGTGTGTATGTGTGTGTGTGTGTGTGTGTGTGTCTGTGTGTGTGTGTGTGTGTGTGTCTGTGTGTGAGTGTGTGTGTGTCTGTGTGTGAGTGTGTGTGTGAGTGTATGTGTGTGTGCGGTGTGTGTGTGTGTGCAGTGTGTGTATGGTGTATGTGTGTGTGCAGTGTGTGTATGGTGTATGTGTGTGTCTGTGTGCGGTGTGTGTATGGTGTGTGCGTGTGCAGTTGTTGGTGCGGTTCGGTTCGGTGCGGTGCGGTTCGGTGCGGTTCGGTTCGCTGTCATCAGTAGAAACAGAAGAAGAGGAGACGCTCCCTGGTTGTGTCGTCATTGTCAGTGAGACGTGGTTCCCCTGTGTTCCCCCAGTTCGGTCACACTTACCGTCCCCCCGTACCTCCATCTCTCCCTGCCAGTGATGTCATCCCTCCCCTCCCTCCTCCATCTCCATCACACTCTCCGTTGTCAGACCAGGGGTAGTGGTTTAGACGTGTGTGGTTTGCGGAGTGTTCTGCATGGGTGGGCTGTGGGCCGTGCGCCGGAGGGCCCCCTCAGCGGTGTGCGGTCCGAGTTTGACGTTGTGCATGTTGTGACTGATGCTATGTGAGTTCTTCTTGGCTGTTTGTGTTCGTTTTCCTGCTCCACAGTTCGGAATCATTAGCACCCCATCACCTCAGAGACCCCACCTCACCTCCGACACACTGCGGTGAACACCATCACCAGGCGTGAGCACGAGTTCACCGCGTCCTCACCGCCACCGCGCACCGCCACTCTTACTGTTCGAGTATATAACCTGCTGTTCCACCGCTCAGCTCGTACCTGCGCAGGTACATTCAGGGGGAGGAGTCTCGTCACCGCGTCTTTCCAGCAGGACGTCAGACCTGCGACTCCCTGGCGCGTTATTAAAGGGACTTATTGCCAAAATAATGACTTATTAATCTAATACTGTCAGATATACGGAATATATTCTCAAGGTTTAAATTTAATATGTCAAAATAAAGAAATCATTTCCCACCGTTTAAATTTACTATAACAATAAACATTTAGAATTATCATTTATTATTTATTATGTTAAAATAATGAGAGATTTTCTCAGAATTCTTATTCATAGAGTTTCTATGCCTGAATAAAGATGTGGGATCTCTCGTGGGATTTAGACTTTTAATGTTTATATATTTATTTATATTATATTTTCCTAATTATGATTAATAATTATGATTATGGTGTCAGTTGGATTACTTGTTGTCACGTTAATCACCCAACAGTGAGACTTACAATGCTGGAATGATTATCGTTTGACCTTTTCCAGAATTATAATCGTCATAGTCCGACTTTAAATTTTTAAATAAATAATAAATAAATAAATAAGTAATACATTTTAATGTCCAAGAAAAAATGGGTAAATTCTGGTCCTTATTTGGAGATAAGTCAGACTTTAGTAATGCCTCTGAGATTCAGAGATTTCGAGTCAGAAGGAGGAAATCAGGTGATTTTTCTCTCCTTTAGTGAGACCCCCCCTGACACCCCCCCTCCCCCACATCACCACACTCCCCCGTATACATGAACACATACTGATGTTTCCACCATGTGCGCCGAGGACACGGACTGTTTCCCTGCCTGTTAAAGGGGCGTGTCCATGTTGTATGAACAGTGAGTGAACAACTGTCATGTCAAAATCTGTTACCTAATCAAACGCGCCCCCCCCCCCCAAATCCCCGCCCCTGCGCTTGCTACGCGTTGGCTCGAAGGCAGGAGTCTAGGAGAACCGATGCCTTACCATTCAGCTCCTTACACATCTCATGTCCAACACTGCTGACGAGGCTGGCGCAATTTCCCATTCCACCTTAAACAGTGCACCTGTGGCACCTTTTATTAGAATGTTCCGTTCCACCTTAACGGGTGTGCAGTCGCATTCTGGTGCATCTTGCATTGAATTCTTCAGTCCACCTTAAATGATCAAGTTATATTCTAACACCTCTTAATGTATTTTTCTGTTCCACCTTAAAAGGTTCGGTAATCAGGTTCTAGCAGTCATGTTGTAACAGTAAGGGGGGGATGTTCCACCTTAAATGGTGCAGGACTAGTGTAGCATTTAAGGTGGACCAAATCCCCTAAACCAGAGAACAGAAGGCGCTCAGTTTAAGGTGGAATGGACAATGTGTTTCAGATGTATGTTCTCATTGCGGCAGTATTTAAGGTGGAGCAGAACATTTGAATAAGAGGTGCCACCCTGTAGCTGCTGCGCCATTTAAGGTGGTACCAAAAACCTGCAGAAGAAGAAGCCAGCTCCAGCTTTGTAAGGCGGTCAGTGACCCCGCCGGGGGAACGGGAGCGCTGCTCGAGCAGGGGTAACACATTTTGGCAGGACACTGAGCTTAACCCGTGAGTGTGTCTGTGTCTCTCAGAGTAACACTGGATCAGAAGTCCTTGTTTTTTCAGTGGTTCGGAATTTATTTTCTTTTTTCGTCAAAAAAAAAAGAAGATGTATAAAAATAAAATAAACAAAATAATAAATAAATACAGAGGAGATAAAAGGAGGACGTAGTTTGGGAAGCGGGGTCTTTCCCCTTCCTTAGCAACAGCGGAGTAGGTGCGTTTCCATGGGAGAGACGTGTGTGTATGTGATTCCGTAGTCCTTAGTCTGGTGCTCCGTGACAAATGTGTGAAAAAAAAGAAAAGAAAAGAACAGAAACCCGTAAACCGGTGAAACCGAGTTTACCTTCCGTGAGGTTAAAAAACATTACCGAATAAAAAATAGGATTCCGCTGATACCCATCAGTCCGAGGTCTGATCTCCAGGCCGGAGTCTCTTTCGTTCGTTTGTTGGATCGTGTGTGGGGAGCCCAGCGCTCCGGTTCTTTGGACACTGGGTCTGTGTTGCTCCATCCTTTTGTACAGTAAAACACCATGAGGGAACATTTGTAAAATATTGTGTCTGTGACTCCTTGTAAAATATTTTCAAATTGTTTATTACAGAGAATCAGTTATTAAATAATGTTCATATTTTTCACTTCAGCCCGTGTGGAGCGTCTTCTTTAAGCCCCTGAACACCGCCAGGTCACATGACCACACCATCACATGACACGCCTTTCAGTCTCGTGCGTCCGCGCTGGTCGATATCAGTCACTACGACCCAGAATTCATCTGGGGTCAGAATTCTGGGTCACAGGGGGGCGCCAGAGTCCAGGGCTCACTGGGCAGAAGGCTGGAAACACCCTGGACAGGCTACCGGCCCATCACAGGACACCCTCACACCCAGGGGGTCCATTCAGGACCTCCAGGTCACCTTACGTGTGTGTTTGGACAGTGGGAGGAAACCGGAGCACCCGGAGGACACGGAGAGAACCCCGGACACCCCAGGCGGGAACCACACCCAGACCCTTCTCACTGAGAGGCTACCCCACCACCCGCCGCACCTTTCTGCTGCCCACAGAAGCCCCACAGCAGAGTGATCCTGAGTGATCCAGAGTGATCCAGAGTCCTGAGCACCGACATTAAAACAGATCCCCAGACAGCACACGAGCCCCCTGTGACCCGTACCCAACAGTGTGTAACACCCCCACCAGCACCAGTACCAGCTGGGCCTGGACTGGGCATGTACTGGACGCGTTTCTGGAGGTAGCCACATCAATGTTCGGACACTCCATCCAGGTAGGTCCCACAGATTCCCGAGAGGATTCAAATCTGGGAATTGTGTGGGCCAGTCCGGATGTGTGAATGCTCCTGAACGTTCATCATGCTAATCAGTCACACCTGCAGCCCTGTGAATGTGGGAACTGTCATCCTGGAATATCGGGATGGGAACGTTATGATCCTCAGTGAGGTGATGAGCTACAGGGAAAACCTGGTGGTCCAGGAGCTCAGTGTAGGGACTGTGGTTCACCTGTACTGGCACCCCCCACACCCCCGCCCGCACATCACAGTGCCACATTCCGGGTGTTAATCAAACCCACACAAACAATGCTCCTGAGAAAGACCTGATTGGACACGGGACGGGACATGAGCATCAGACGTGCTGTGTGCTGGCTGTAGTCCAGCTGAGATCCGCAGCATGATGTGATGTCACGGTTCGTCTCGGGTGAGGTAAACCTGAAGAGCGTCCCTCACGACTGTGACGCCGTTAGAGTGGACGAGTTACTACAGCTGCCCCGTGTGATGAAGAAGTGAGGAGACAGGGCGTCGTCTGATCACATTTTAATCAGATGGTTAACAGTAACTCTCTTTACACTCTGCGTACGGAACCGCAGGTTCTCTAACCTGGACCCCAGTACAAACAGATCTCAGCTTCATTCAGCTGCGGAACCGTCACTAACAGACGTGCGCTTTACAGAATCAGTGAAGGGTTTAAACTCTTATCAGAAATCTGATCTAATCTGATCTGATCTAATGTAAGGTAATGTATTGTAATATAATGTGATCTAATCTGATCTGATCTGATCTAATGTTAGGTAATGTAATGTAGTGTAATATAATTTGATCTGATCTGATCAATCTGATCTAATCTGATCTGATCTAATCTGACTCTCTGATTATTAAACAGCACAGTTAAACCTCAGAGTGAGCTACAGGGCCTACTAGAGGCCTTGCAGGAACTCCAGGATGGATTTGTGCCAGGTCTCTGGGTCATCAAGGTAACAGGGATGCCCCGCCCCCTTCATTACCACCACTCTGTGATTGGGCAGGTTACTCAGGTTACGTAGAGACACTTCCCCCAGCTGAGTGTCCTGATCTCCGTAGATGATAAGCGTGGGAACCTGTGGAGGAACACCATGTTAGATCCAGAATATAGAATTATATTATATAAAAATATAATATATAACATTAAAATCTATATATTAAACATAAATGCCCGCTCCTCTGTTCTCAGCGTATCCCGGATTGTAGCACGCAGAACAGCTGGGGTTTGGTTCTGAGTGTGGATAGTGTATCGTGTGTTCTGATGGTAGTGCTGTGGGGGTGTAGATCTTCCTGTGTGGTGCTCTGAGACACCTGCACATGTGGTCTGTCTGTTAGCGTTAGCGTTAGCGGAAGACAGAAGAGCATGAGCAGGTACGGGGCTGAAACCCGAAGGCGGTATGTCGGACAAGCTGTAACGGTGTTCAGGTCTAATCTGCCCAACACGTTATAAGACTAACACCTGAGACTCCAGCAGTCCAGAGTCGGGCTCTGCGGCTGTAACGGGTTTCCTCCGGCTGTGTCCGTATTCAGTCACTGATAACCCTCGGGCTGTACCAACGTTAACCCTAAACTCCACCGAGGATGTTTATAATCGAGTAC
Source organism: Prochilodus magdalenae (assembly GCA_024036415.1). Classification (NCBI taxonomy): domain Eukaryota; kingdom Metazoa; phylum Chordata; class Actinopteri; order Characiformes; family Prochilodontidae; genus Prochilodus; species Prochilodus magdalenae. Next base: position 5,995 of record JAMWET010006739.1, read on the forward strand.
TGGTTTATTATATCATCTCCAGCACTCTGAGTTTAAGATCAGGTTTACAGGAGGACCCTCTTTACCCACAGGCAGGATTAGTAAAGTAGGATGAACTAGATTCTAAAGAGATCAAATAAAAATAAATAATATTAAATCATTTTGAAAAAAAGAAGAAATATGAATGTAGATTTTACCTGCAGGTTTGGAACATTAACAAGCTGAGATTCCTAAATATAGATCAAATAATAACACAATAATAAAGAATAAAATAAAGTTGTTTTAATTCCCCCGGAGAGTGTAGAGTACCGCGTTCTAGCTCACTGGTGCTAAAGGCAGTGCTACCTGGAGAACCTTGAGTACAATAAAACCATCATCTACTAAATTATTAATAACAGTACACTTACATTCTTATTAAAGGGCCCGTCTGCAACAGCCTCCTGCTGCCTGCTTCTACTTGCGTTAAGGTTGAGGGGTTTAAGGTGGACTGGGTAATTCCATGAGGGCTAGTTTAGTTTGGTGTCTTCACTTTTATTCTACAGCTTTAAGATACACAGAAGGAGAACCTGCTACGAGGAGAACCTGCTGTGAGGAGAACCTGCTACGAGGAGAACCTGCTGTAAGGAGAACCTGCTATGAGGATCCGGGTCTGAACTTTTGACTGGTACTGTATGTATTTTACACGAGGTAGGGACACTGACGTGGTGGTGGTGTGTTAGTGTGGGTGGTGCTGGTGTGAGTGGATCAGGCACAGCAGTGCTGCTGGACACCTCAGTGTCACTGCTGGACTGAGAATCATCCACCAACCAGAACCATCCAGCGTCCCTGTGGGTGGTGTTCTGTGTCCACTGATGAAGGACTAGAGGACCAACACTGCACTGTGCAGCAGCAGATGAGCTATCGTCTCTGACTGAGTGTATACCTACAGAGTGTCCTGTATGGTCATTGGAGCGGATGATCATTGAGATCCTTACCCGCTGCATCAGCACTTACTCACAGCCCGTACTCAGTCAGATGAACCCCCCCACACCTGTACTCACCTGTATGCTGGCGTACTGCTCTGCCTTGAACTTGTCCGTGCAGATGGGGGCCACAGGAATGTAGGCCTTCACCTGCTGGGTGTGCTGGAAGAGGAAGGGCAGGGAGTACATGCCGCTGAGGGAGGGGCTGATCACTACCACCGGCCCAGTCTGCAGCGCCTCACATACCTGCCTCAAAAACTCACCTGGGGCCGGCTGACCCACCGGAGCAGGGGCCTCCGCAGCCTTAGACTGGCCCAGACCTGGGGGAACAGAGAAAAACGGGGTGAACCACTGGCCGCGCCCCGGCAGCTCTGCCAGGTGTTCAGTCACAGTTTGGGATGGCTGATCAGGGTACAGGTGCAGGTAGCGCTGTGTGGTATCGGTTCTTATCTGTCCCCTGTGTTAACATGACAGATCACCTTCACAGGAGACGCTTAAACTTTTACTGTATGGCTGCTGTGATTAGCACTTAGCCATTAGCATGTTGGTAGCATGTTTGTAGCTGCTGTGCTGTGCCATTAGTAGGGGTGCCCTAACCCTAACCCTTAAAATACAGAATCGTCCTTTATTTGGAAATTAAATGTTGCGTCCCGTATTAAACCAACATGGGACGGGATTTGTTCCGTATTTCCCTAAATGTCCAAAATACATGTGTGTTTGTAGCTGCTGTGCAATTTTATTAGCATGTTAGTAGCGTGTCTGTAACTTCTGGGATTAGTGCTTAGCTGTTAGCATGTTAGTAGCGTGTCTGTAACTTCTGGGATTAGTGCTTAGCTGTTAGCATGTTAGTAGCGTGTCTGTAACTTCTGGGATTAGTGCTTAGCTGTTAGCATGTTGGTAGCGTGTTTGTAGCTTCTGGGATTAGTGCTTAGCTGTTAGCATGTTGGTAGCGTGTTTGTAGCTTTTGGGATTAGTGCTTAGCTGTTAGCATGTTAGTAGCGTGTTTGTAGCTTCTGGGATTAGTGCTTAGCTGTTAGCATGTTAGTAGCGTGTCTGTAACTTCTGGGATTAGTGCTTAGCTGTTAGCATGTTAGTAGCGTGTCTGTAACTTCTGGGATTAGTGCTTAGCTGTTAGCATGTTAGTAGCGTGTCTGTAACTTCTGGGATTAGTGCTTAGCTGTTAGCATGTTGGTAGCGTGTTTGTAGCTTCTGGGATTAGTGCTTAGCTGTTAGCATGTTGGTAGCGTGTTTGTAGCTTCTGGGATTAGTGCTTAGCTGTTAGCATGTTGGTAGCGTGTTTGTAGCTTTTGGGATTAGTGCTTAGCTGTTAGCATGTTAGTAGCGTGTTTGTAGCTTCTGGGATTAGTGCTTAGCTGTTAGCATGTTGGTAGCGTGTTTGTAGCTTCAGGGATTAGTGCTTAGCTGTTAGCATGTTGGTAGCGTGTTTGTAGCTTCTGGGATTCGTGCTTAGCTGTTAGCATGTTGGTAGCGTGTTTGTAGCTGCTGTGATTAGCCGTTAGCATGACTGTTAGAGAGAGACTGAGTGTGACACGTGCTGCAGAACTTTTGAACTTTGACTCCAAAGTCCCCGGAGTGTAACCGGTTTGGGACTAACAGGAAGAAGAAGCTGGTGAACAGGAAGACAAGACCAGCCTCGTGCTGAAAACAACACTGACGTCACACAACACTGTATCTGTGCACGCGGCTTCATCATCCGGGACCACAGTAACCCCCCTACACACGTCACAACACGCCTCTAGGGGGGCACTAGGAGAACCCCAGGTATGGGCCATTTAGCCTCCCCGCCCAGTTACCTGGCAGGTCCAGCGCCAGGGCGCGCAGCCCGGCCGCAGCCAGCGTGTGCAGGGTCCGGATCTGGAGCCAGTTCTCCGAGGAGAAGCGGATCCCGTGCAGCAGCAGGACGGTGAACCTCGGCTCTCCTGACGGGGGGAGGGCCTGACGGTAGAACAGCGGGGGGCCACACATCTCCACCTTCACTGACCCCTCAGTCACCTCCACCGCGGACATCCTGCTGGCAGCCTGGACCCCAACCTCTCAGAGTTCTACCGGCTCTGGTTCGGGGCGCTTCCGCAGTTACTCCGAGCAGAACCGTGTGGAGCAAAGTTCACCAGGCGCCCTGCCTCCGCCCCGCACTGCTACCGGACAGAGCTGGACAGAACATGTGACCACACGACCCAGAAGACCCGCAGACCCTGCAGACGTGCAGCAGAACTCAGATACAGCAGGAGGTTCGGAGCGGGGGGTCCGGAGCGGGGGGTCCGGAGCGGGGATTCCGGAAGATCTGGGAAAGAAACGAGCGCTTTCCCACCCAAATTCCGACAAGCCCCGCCCCCTGCTCTCGTAGTACACATAAACAGGCATGGGGCGAGGAGGAGGGCGGGGCTTGTCGGAATTCGGGTGGGGAAACAAGTAACGCGAGATCAGCGGAAAGGGGAACTCCACCCAATTCCCAAATTCACTGCTTAGTTAGAGAGGTAGGATGTAAACAGAGCTGTTCGGAGTGGGTTCGGTGTGAAAGCCTTGGTTCTAGATACGGTCAGAACCGTTCCCAGTGGTGGTGAAGGTAACCAGACGTCCCCTCTAAAGTCTCCCTCACAGGAAGTTCCTACAGGAGGTGGTTCTGAATACGCTGCCTGATGTCTGAGACGCTGTTTATGATAGTGTGGAGAAGATCTCAGCCTTAAACTCCATTCATGGTGGAGGGATACATGCTGCAGGGCGCTGTGAGTTCCAGTTACAGGTTAGAGCACAGGTTCTAGATTAAAGCACATGTTCCAGATTGAAGCACAGGTTCCAGATTAGAGCACAGGTTCTAGATTAGAGCACAGGTTCCAGATTGAAGCACATGTTCCAGATTGAAGCACAGGTTCCAGATTAGAGCACAGGTTCTAGATTAAAGCACATGTTCCAGATTGAAGCACAGGTTCCAGATTAGAGCACAGGTTCTAGATTAGAGCACAGGTTCCAGATTAAAGCACATGTTCCAGATTGAAGCGCAAGTTCCAGATTAGAGCACAGGTTCCAGATTAGAGCACAGGTTCCAGATTGAAGCACAGGTTCCAGATTAGAGCACAGGTTCTAGATTAGAGCACAGGTTCCAGATTAAAGCACATGTTCCAGATTGAAGCACAGGTTCCAGATTAGAGCACAGGTTCCAGATTAAAGCACATGTTCCAGATTGAAGCACAGGTTCCAGATTAGAGCACAGGTTCCAGATTAGAGCACAGGTTCCAGATTAAAGCACATGTTCTAGATTGAAGCACAGGTTCCAGATTAGAGCACAGGTTCCAAATTAAAGCACATGTTCCAGATTGAAGCACAGGTTCCAGATTAGAGCACATGTAAAGCACAAGTAAAGGTAATCCTGCTGATTTATCCGTGAATGCTGACGGGGAAGTGGTTTTCAGTGGTTAAAAGTGGATTAATAATTAATAGCTAATAATTAATAACGACTAACCAATAATTAATAACCAATAATTAATGTTAGACAGACTTTTATTTTGACAGAGTTAAAGCTGCCCCTACATCAGAGTGTGTTACAGTGTGTTTAGAGTTATCATTTCCATTAGCTCAACTGTACTGTGTTCAGGCCGTAGTGTGTCCAGGCTGTAGTGTGTTCAGACTGTTGTGTGTTCAGGCCGTAGTGTGTTCAGACTGTTGTGTGTTCAGGCTGTAGTGTGTTCAGGCTGTAGTGTGTTCAGACTGTAGCGTGTTCAGACTGTAGCGTGTTCAGACTGTATTGTGTTCAGGCCGTATTGTGTTCAGGCTGTAGCGTGTTCAGGCTGTAGCGTGTTCAGGCTGTAGCGTGTTTAGACTGTAGTGTGTTCAGGCTGTAGCGTGTTCAGGCTGTAGTGTGTTCAGACTGTAGTGTGTTTAGGTCAAAGTGTGTTCAGACTGTAGCGTGTTCAGGCTGTAGTGTGTTCAGACTGTAGTGTGTTCAGGCTGTAGTGTGTTCAGACTGTAGCATGTTCAGACTGTAGTGTGTTGAGATTGTAGTGTGTTCAGACTGTAGTGTGTTCAGGCTGTAGTGTGTTCAGACTGTAGCCTGTTCAGGCTGTAGCGTGTTCAGGCTTTAGTGTGTTCAGGCTGTAGTGTGTTCAGACTGTAGCGTGTTTAGGTCGAAGTGTGTTCAGACTGTAGCGTGTTCAGATTGTAGTGTGTTCAGACTGTAGTGTGTTCAGGCTGTAGTGTGTTCAGACTGTAGTGTGTTCAGGCTGTAGTGTGTTCAGGCTGTAGCGTGTTCAGACTGTAGCGTGTTCAGGCTGTAGTGTGTTCAGGACGTAGTGTGTTCAGGCTGTAGCGTGTTCAGGCTGTAGCGTGTTCAGACTGTAGTGTGTTCAGGCTGTAGTGTGTTCAGACTGTAGCATGTTCAGACTGTAGTGTGTTCAGATTGTAGTGTGTTCAGACTGTAGTGTGTTCAGACTGTACTATGTTCAGGCTGTAGCGTGTTCAGACTGTAGCCTGTTCAGGCTGTAGCGTGTTCAGGCTTTAGTGTGTTCAGGCTGTAGTGTGTTCAGACTGTAGCGTGTTTAGGTCGAAGTGTGTTCAGACTGTAGCGTGTTCAGATTGTAGTGTGTTCAGACTGTAGTGTGTTCAGGCTGTAGTGTGTTCAGACTGTAGTGTGTTCAGGCTGTAGTGTGTTCAGACTGTAGCGTGTTCAGGCTGTAGTGTGTTCAGACTGTAGCGTGTTCAGGCTGTAGTGTGTTCAGGACGTAGTGTGTTCAGGCTGTAGCGTGTTCAGGCTGTAGCGTGTTCAGGCTGTAGCGTGTTCAGGACGTAGTGTGTTCAGGACGTAGTGTGTTCAGACTGTAGCGTGTTCAGACTGTAGCGTGTTCAGACTGTTGCCTGTTCAGACTGTAGCGTGTTCAGGCTGTAGCGTGTTCAGACTGTAGCGTGTTCAGACTGTAGCCTGTTCAGGCTGTAGCGTGTTCAGGCTGTAGCGTGTTCAGGACATAGCGTGTTCAGGCTGTAGCGTGTTCAGACTGTAGCGTGTTCAGGCTGTAGCGTGTTCAGGCTGTAGCGTGTTCAGGCTGTAGTGTTTAGGCTGTAGTGTGTTCAGGCTGTAGTGTGTTCAGACTGTAGCGTGTTCAGGCTGTAGTGTGTTCAGGCTGTAGTGTGTTCAGGCTGTAGCGTGTTCAGGCTGTAGTGTGTTCAGGCTGTAGTGTGTTCAGGCTGTAACGTGTTTAGACTGTAGTGTGTTCAGACTGTAGCGTGTTCAGGCTGTAGCGTGTTCAGGCTGTAGCGTGTTCATGCTGTAGTGTGTTCAGGCTGTAGTGTGTTCAGGCTGTAGTGTGTTCAGACTGTAGCGTGTTCTGGCTGTAGCGTGTTCAGACTGTAGCGTGTTCAGACTGTAGCGTGTTCAGGCTGTAACGTGTTCAGGTCGAAGTGTGTTCAGACTGTAGCGTGTTCAGACTGTAGTGTGTTCAGGCTGTAACGTGTTCAGGTCGAAGTGTGTTCAGACTGTAGCGTGTTCAGGCTGTAGTGTTCAGGCTGTAGCGTGTTCAGGCTGTAGCGTGTTCAGGCTGTAGTGTGTTCAGGCTGTAGTGTGTTCAGGCTGTAGTGTTCAGGCTGTAGCGTGTTCAGGCTGTAGCGTGTTCAGGCTGTAGCGTGTTCAGGCTAACCTGCCGTGCTGTGTCTGTGGTCGTCGGAGACGTCTCTGTGTTTGTGTTTGTTACTGATGACCTTTGAACTTCTGATGTGTTTAAGCTCGATGTTGGAACTCGCTGACCTCTAATGCCACCCGTCTCCCCGAGTGACTCACACCTTTGGCTCAAGACTCGGAATAATCCGGACTTTGCCAGATTTTCCCAGGTGCTTTCCCATTACAAGAGCAGGAACGCCAGCACCACCCCGCGGTGGGGGAGGCGCAGTGCACAGCCCCCATCAGCGCAGCTCCGAGGCTCAGACACAGAGCGCTGAGTCGATCCTGAGGAGCGGGAAGGGAGAGGAGCGCAGGCACACACCATGAAGCTCGGCTGTTCCCTGGCGCTGCTGATCTGGAGCCTTTCTGGAGCTCTTCCAGGTGAGCCCACCATCCTGTTTCTGCTCTGTCTCAGAACTCTGGACCCTCACACGGTCAGCAGGCTGAGCACGTTCCTGACCTGATCAGTGACAGACCTGCTACAGCGGGACACCTTTAGGGTGAACACACACCTGGATTAACCAGGTACGGATCAGCTGGGTCCTTACATTCCATCCTGTCTGTTAATACCAGCTGAACACACTGGTGTTCAGTAGACACAGCGCAGAGGGCAGTGTGAGTTATTACACAGACCCGCTGGGCTGGTACCGAGGGATCATCTCTGAGATGTTCCGAATATTCCGAATCTGGAGTTACTTCACACTGTAGGCTGTTTCACGTGTGTGGTGTGTCTGTTTGTGAGTGTGTGGTGTGTGTGTTTGTATGTTTGTGTGGTGTATGTGTGTCTGTTTGTGAGTGTGTGTTTATGTGGTGTGTGGGTGTGTGTGTGTGTGTGTGGGTGTGTGTGTGTGTGTGTATTTGTTTGTGTGGTGTGTCTGTGTGCGTGTGTGGTGTGTGTGTTTGTGAGTGTGTCTGTTTGTGAGTGTGTTTGTGTGGTGTGTGTGTGTGTGTGTGGTGTGTGTGTGTGGTTTGTGTGTGTGTTTGTGTGGTGTGTGGGTGTGTGTGTGTGTGTGTGTGTGTTTGTGTGGTGTGTGTGTTTGTGTGGTGTGTCTGTTTGTGTGGTGTGTCTGTTTGTGAGTGTGTGGATGGGGGGTGGGGGGGTACATCATGCTCCTCTGCCCTGACGGGACGTTTACCAATCCAAAGGTCGTGTGTGCTGAAGCCCCTGAGGGGCTGATAGGCCGAGGAGCACAGTCAGTGGGTTCTCCAGCAGAGCCCAGTGTTTGTATACAGAGCTCCGTACAGGAGGCCGGGTTAACATGCTCCCACAGCTGGAGCTGGAGCTGGAGCTGGAGCTGGAGCGCTCCGGACGTGTGATTCTCTGTTTCCTGCAGCAGTGTGTTGATACTCTGGAATATTCTAGAATAAATGATACCTGTATTCCTGTAACACAGGCCTAATAAAGTCCTAGGGGCTTCCCTATCCTGAAACGATCCTGAAACAGTAATATTCCTAAATGAATATTTAGCGGCTCGTCCGTATTCCCGTCTCCCTGGCAGGCTGGATGTAAAGTCCCCTCCGCAGGTACCGCTTGTGTTTCAGTTACCAGGCTTGTCAGTCAGCAAAGGGCTGATGAAGAGAGCTGTCTAGCTATGGCAGAGCTAAGGCTAGCTATATTAGCATTAGCTGGACAGCACATAAACCAGCTAACAACCGGAACATGAAGATGCGGGTCAGAGCCAGAACCTCCCTATAAACCCCCCAGTCTAGTCAGGGGTCTCCACACAGGGCCAGAGTGGATTTGGGGGGACAAATTGAATTCCTGAATCACCTAATACCTTCCCAACAAACAGATGCTAACCTGCTAGCTAGCGTTAGGGCTAAAACGTGAAAATCCAAACCCCAACATTAAAATACCTGCTCAGCCAGTGAGTATCCGAATACCTGAACACTGAAGTTCAGGGAGGGGTTGTATGACTGTGCGCCGTCACCAGTCCTGCCCTGCAGATTATCTGGAGGTAGATTTAAGACTTAGAGACGATACAGCATCACCCCCCGTATGAGGTCCAGTCTGTGGAGGGGCTGGACACACTGGGAAATCTCGTTTCCAGGTTTTCAGGCCGAGCACTGGGGATCCCTTTCTCCTAAGTGAGACCTGTGCTTGTCTGTGTCTGAGAAGACCAGTGTGTTCACGTTCTCTGGCCTCGGGCTCAAGCAGCGAACGCTAAAGCCCCGTGTCCGAGTATTTCAGGACCCCTGGTAGCCCAACTCTGATCCACACGCTGTGTGCCTCTGCGTGGTTACGTTACATCACAGTGCTCAGAATTAGGAAACTGTGATTGTAGTTTTGAAATAAAATGGTTTATTTTCCCGCCCCAGTCGGCGGCGTCCCACGGCGGTCCTTCTCAGGGTATAGGTATCATTAGGTGTAGGGTATATACCAGGTGAAGGGTGGGGCTGAGCTGAAGCCCGTCTGGGTTAAAGGGTTAAAGAGACACTGAAACAAACACTAACAGTTTGACGTGTGGCTGGAGTATATGTGCTAGGCCTGAAAATCGAGACTAAAATTACAACTTTAAAGGAGCAATATGTAAAATGATGTAACGGATGTGTAAGATTTTAAATTTAAAAAAATAAAATCATCAACAGGATGTGAAGAAATGACACTTTGATGTAACTAAGGTAAGGACTGTATGGAGACTGAGTTTAACAGACGGACGATCTCTCATATTGCTCCTTTAAAGAGGCAGAGAGCTGCACATAAATGCACATTCCGGTCTTATTAGAATTGAGGAAATGAAATAATAGAGAGTAAGGGTATAGAGAGTGAATAGAGAGTCTCTGTATGACCCTGTTTTGTGTTGACAGTCCACCGCAGTGCGCTGAATGATTTCCAGCGTTCCGAGGGGAGAGAGCTGGTTCTGAAGTCCTGGAACGCAGACCGTCTGACCCTGCTGCCGGGCATCACTCTGGAGGAGTGCGCCAAGCGCTGCACACAAAGCCAGGACTGCAGGTCCCACAATCCTCCACTCCTCTCCCAGCATCCTCAGCTCTGTCTCTCCACCCTCCCTTTCTTTAGTCACACGTCATCCTTTAATGCTCATGGCAGAGTGGGAGATACTTCCATTAGACCGTCCTTCCCACACTGCCGGTCCCTAGAACCGGAATAAGCAGCCTTACCTGTGTATCATACGCAACACATATCACAGGACCCAGGGAATAACGGGATAACTGGAGCTGCAGGCTTAATGCATGTTCCTAGATGAATGGTTTGGGGATGAATATTCCGTAGTCTATATCCGCTGCACTGACCACACGCTGCACTGACCACACGCTGTTTGACCACACGCTGCACTGACCACACGCTGCACTGATCACACGCTGCACTGACCACCCTTTACTCCACTGTAAACGTTTTCACATATACACAGGAGATAAACAAGCGCTGCCCTCACACGAGCATCCGTTACCATCCACACACCTTTAGAATTCCCATGTACAGTACCGCACACTGCTGTAACGTCTAACTGGAGATACCATACGTGTGAGATCAGTGCACGTAAATACCAGCACAGTCATAGCTGCAGTCGGGGAGCTGCAACCTGCTTGTGGGCCTTGACGCTACGGGTGGGCCCTGGCGCTACGGGTGGGCCCTGGCGCTACGGGTGGGCCCTGGCGAAACGGGTGGGCCCTGGTGTACTGGAGGTACAGTCGAAGCCACTGCAATCAGTGACTCCTGACCTGCCATCCATCCCTGCACCTGCTGGAACCCAGAACCAGAACACCAGTCTGGAACCTTTAGACTTAGGGCTGTTCATGCTTACAGAGCTACAGAGGTACTACTCACTGAGTGGTACCGCCCGGGCATGGCTCCATGAAGCCACCCTAACCCTAACCCTAGATGTCCGAAGGTGCGGGGTGACGTGTGTGTGTTCAGGGGGGACTGGAAGGCTGTTAGTGATTCAGTCCTAATCGCCCACCATCAGCACTAACCTCAGTAATGTTCCTGGGCCTGGATGGAACATCCCTGCAGCAATGTTCCGACATCTAGAGTAGTGCCTGCCTGGAGGAGGCGGAGCTGTTACTGCAGCCGAGTGGGGGCTGAAAGGAAAGTTCGGACTCCTGCTGTAAAAGTGAAGAACTGTTTAAGCTAAATTAATTAAACCGTGAAGTGTAAAATACAAACGCACGCTGCCCGCACACTTCTAAAATAATTCAGTTACCTGAAGGACCTCAGCCTATTTAGAAACGCACTGTTAAACAGGCTGAATGTTTTACATACCGTCTCTGTCCAGAGAAAACAAGTGTCTCCAAAACAGCAACTTTATAGGAGAGGCCAAAACCTCGTTTAACTGTAAGGCAAGTCAATGGAACCAGACATCTTTCCAAACAGGTCTGGGCCATTTCGGTTGGTCCGTTAATCACGAGAGCCTCACTCAGCGTAAACAGCAGCTGACGTGTTCAAACGATGGATAAAAGTAAAAACGGACGAAAGTGGAGATACATGTTTTTCGCTGGACACGACGATACATATATGATTCCTCTTTGGCGTCTCTCAAAGCGGGGGAAGTGTCCTGGTGTGATTACAGTATTTAAAGTGGAGTCCAAACGTCTGAGATCGGAAAATCTGGCATGCTTTTACATTTAAAGGAGCGATATGTAACCTGTCTAATTCATACTCTGAACAGTAGAGGGCAGCATATCACTAGGAAATGCTCCTCCTAACCATTCTAGACGAACCGAGTTTACCTTCAAACGTTCCTTCGGTTCCTCTCCAGGAGCGTCTCCAGCGGTGGAGAGCAGCACCAGTGTTAACTCTCCTTCTGTTTATATCACTCCTTCTGTCCGCTGTTTTTTTCCCGAGAGTGGTGGCAGCTGTGGTGGCAGCGGTGGTGGCGGCAGTGGAGGTGGTGGCTGTGGTGGTAGCAGTCACTTCAGCCTCATTGTGTTTACTGCTCCCCTCATTGTTTAAAACTAAAAATCTTACATATCGCTCCTTTAATCTGGAAATAAACGGCAGAAATGTTTAGAATCCTGAATAAACACAGACACAATACCACAATTACAAAATCAAGATGGGAAATTCTAAACTCTGTAGGATTTCTGTATCTCTATTTCAGATGAAGCAAACTTGTTAAAATTAGGTTCTAGTGTGTTCTAATGGGTTCTAGTAGGCTCTAGTGTGTTTTAGTGGGTTCTAGTGTGTTCTAATGGGTTCTAGTAGGCTCTAGTGTGTTTTAGTGGGTTCTAGTGGGTTCTAATGGGTTCTAGTAGGTTCTAGTGTGTTCTAGTAGGTTCTAGTGTGTTCTAGTGTGTTCTATTGAAACTTTAACATGTGTATTTTGTGGGTTGCCAGAGCCTTCAACTATGAGTTCCGGCCATCTGTAATCTGTAAGCACCTGCCCTGGGTGGGCGACGGCGACAATGCAGAGGTCAAGAGAAACGTTAACTGTGACCTGTATGAGATGAAAGGTGAGCTGCACAGTCCAGGTGTCCAGGTGATACACAAGCATCTGATGTTACTAATTGTAAATAAATGAATCTAATTCCATTCAGTTCAGCTGCACCGCTCTGTCGTACCAAGGAATTACTGCAGGGGTGATTCTGTTTCAGCTGGCAACCCGTTATTAAACCCTGACTGACACAGTGAGGAGCTTCTCCTCTGTTACACCACCGTGTGGAGAGACGCGTCCTGAGGTGGTGGAGAAGATGGTCATCTGTTTCAGAGGGTCAGATTATCATCCAGCTGAGGCCCCGTCTGAGGAGATGCTGAAACTCCTAAACTCGGGTTTAGACCTGTCCTAGTTTATTAACCAGGAGGGACGGTGGGGAACGTCGTCTTCCAGGAAGGACTGTGGTGGGAATAGATCCTGAGTGATGGTGCTGGGCAATCTGGAACCGCAGGAGAACTCAGGGAGGTGTTTAACAGTGAGAGGAGGAGCGTCTCCACACGCACAGGGCGAAGGGAACTCCAGGGGTCGGGACTAACCAGCTGTGTAGCCTTACGAAGACCACCCGTCAGTGAGGCTAACCGGCTAGCACGGCTCCAGTCTGCTAAGGAGCGTAAAGACTGGACTCTGGAGCGATGGAGGGTCATGTGATCTGACGAGTCCAGATCTACCCTGTTCCAGAGTGACGGGGCATCAGGGTAAGAGGAGAGGCGGCTGAAGTGATCACCCACTGACATGCTGAACCACCTGGGTATTCCAGAAATGGATTCTTCTCCCCTGCTGACCTGGCCATATTCCAGGATGACCATTCCAGGATTCATCGGCTCAGACTGTGAGAGCGGTTCAGGGAGCATGAGACGTCACTCTCACACGTCACAGAGTCCGGACCTGAACCCCATGGAGGGATGTGCTGGAGAAGACTTTGATCCAAATCTCCATCATCAGTACCGGATCCTGGGGAAGTCCGTGCAGCGCTGGACAGAGTAAAGGTCGGGACATTGCGGAAGCTCGGGGAAACCCTGCCACAGCGAGTGTGTGGCGTGATCAAAGCTAAAGGCGGTCCAGCCGAATATTCGAGTGTGGGCCGTTGTTTGTCCAGGCCGTGTGTGTATATTGAACATGCGGTTATTAATGTACGCTTCAGTGTATAGACTGTAACACTGTATCTGTACTATATCTATATTATTAGGGTTTATTATGGTCTGCATTAATGGGTTAATATGACCAGCGAAGTTTAGACCAGCAGAGTTCGTCAGGGGAGCTCATGTGTCCTGGTCTTCTCCCCCGTCCAGTCTATGTTAGGAAGTGCATTGTGGGTAAAGGAGAGGACTACCGGGGGAAGGTGTCTAAGACCCAGAGCGGACGAACGTGTCAGCAGTGGTGGTCAAAGTTTCCTCATGACCACAGGTAAGAAACCAGCGCTGACATTAAAGCTCATTATACATATCAGGTCAGCGTACAGTGCCTTCTGCTTCTGTCCCATGATGCATTCTGTCCCATGGGGAAAATGTATATGGGCCCTTTAATCCGACCAGCCTGGCTAAAGCGCTCAGTGTTAGGAAACTCTGCATGTCTGAGAACCTGACTGTGAGTCGTTTGGTTCCGGGTACAGATGGACTCCTTCCTCTACCAACGGCCTGGAGCTGAACTACTGTCGTAACCCAGATGGGGACCGGATAGGACCGTGGTGCTACACCACAGACCCAGAGCGCAGATACGAGAGCTGCAGCATCCCCCAGTGCAAAGATGGTACAGCCCCACTGCTGGTTTAATAGACCAGTATGAATGAGTGAGTGAGTGAGTGAATGAGTGCGTGAGCGAGTGAGCGAGTGAGCGAGTGAGTGAGTGAGCATGTGAGAGAGTGAGTGAGTGAGCGAGTGAGCATGTGAGTGAGCAAGTGAGTGAGCGAGTGAGTGAGTGAATGAGTGAGTGAGTGAGTGAGCATGTGAGAGAGTGAGTGAGTGAGCATGTGAGTGAGTGAGTGAGTGAGTGAGTGAGTGAGCGTGTAAGAGAGTGAATGAGTGAGTGAGTGAGCATGTGAGAGAGTGAGTGAGTGAGTGAGCATGTGAGTGAGTGAGTGAGTGAGTGAGCGTGTGAGAGAGTGAATGAGTGAGTGAGTGAGTGAGCATGTGAGAGAGTGAGTGAGTGAGCATGTGAGTGAGTGAGTGAGCGTGTGAGTGAGCGAGTGAGTAAATGAGTGAGTGAGCGTGTGAGTGAGCGAGTGAGTAAATGAGTGAGCGTGTGAGTGAGTGAGTGAGTGAGTGAGCATGTGAGAGAGTGAGTGAGTGAGCGTGTGAGTGAGTGAGTGAGTGAGTGAGCGTGTGAGTGAGTGAGTGAGTGAGTGAGTGAGCGTGTGAGAGAGTGAATGAGTGAGTGAGTGAGTGAGCATGTGAGAGAGTGAGTGAGTGAGCATGTGAGTGAGTGAGTGAGTGAGTGAGTGAGTGAGTGAGTGAGTGAGTGAGTGTGTGAGTGACTGAGTGAGTGAGTGAGCGAGTGACTGAGTGAGTGAGCGAGTGACTGAGTGACTGAGTGAGTGACTGAGTGAGTGAGTGAGCGAGTGAGTGAGTGAGTGAGTGAGTGAGTGAGTGAGTGAGTGAGGCTGTATGAGGTCATATGTGTTTCTGTCTGTCAGAGGTGTGCATCACCTGTAACGGAGAGGACTACAGGGGCCAGGTTGACCACACTGTGAACGGGCGAGAGTGCCAGAGGTGGGACCAGCAGTATCCCCATCAGCACATCTACCAGCCAGAGAAGTACAGAGCACCCGTCCCGCCCCACACGCTGGTTACACTGTAGTTGTACAAACTTCAGAAAGTGGTGTACCTGTCCTTTAGCTGTTCCACCTGTACCTGTCGCCCCCTCGCTGCTGCTGTGTGGTCCTAAGGGGAGGAGTTTCTGCTGGTTGTGTTGCAGGTATCCCGATAAGAGTCTGGATGATAACTACTGCCGGAATCCGGACGCCTCTCCTGTGCCCTGGTGTTACACCACCGACCCAGAGGTGGAGAGAGAGAGCTGTGACATCCGGAAGTGCTGTGAGTCGAGGAACACCTTAATGCCCTGTCTGATAATCACCTCGGCCACTAACGAGTCGGATTATTGAACCACTGAGGGTTTAAAGGGTGTTAAATACCTCCCACTGGCTGAGGCCTGTCATGGTCTTAAAGGTGCCATAGAGCGGTTCTCTGATGTTCTAGACAGAAGGTATGTGACTTGAACCACATAGATGTGGTTCTACCCTGGGCCCATTTCCACCCTATGATCTGGTTCTACAGCTAAACGAGCTGTTTCTCCTTTTGATGGTGAGCTCATGAATAATTAGATGGGCTCTGCTCCTATTGGCTGGTTTACAGTGAGTGCCCGCCCCCAGTGCAAACAGGATTTGGATTTGAGGGTGTTTGAGATTCACAGTATGCCAGTTCTACATGCTCAACTCTCCTTATTTAACTTTGCTAAGGGGCATCCAGTTTTACATATGGGACCTTTAATCAAGCAGCAGTGGCATACAGCAATCTCACATTCAGGACATCATCAGACACAAAACACAGTTTACATACTGCACCTTTAATTCCGGTTTCTGTATCTGCTGTGTCTCCCACTCCTCCTCTCTTCCCTCACTGTCTCCGTGTCACTGTCCTGCTGTGTCCTACTGGCCCTACTGGTTAACTCTCTGTGTTCCCACTCAGCGGGGGTTACCAAGCGCCGTCTCCGCTCCAGCTACACCACCAACTGTTTCCGGGGCCGTGGGGAGGAATACCGCGGCAAAGTCAACGAGACCACATCAGGAATCCCCTGCCAGCGCTGGGACGCCCAGTACCCCCATGAGCACCCGTTCTACCCCAACATCTACGAGTGCAAGTGAGTTTGGACTGCGGGAGGCTGGGAAGTGTTAGTGTAGGGAGACATGGATCAAGCGGTCTTCCTGACACTGATTGGCCCTGATTGGCTGTTCACGATCTCGATGACAGTAATGCATGTGCAGAGGCGGGGGACTCTCTAGGGATGCATGCTCACCAACCGGATAGTGTGGAGGTGACTGTAGGTTAACACCTCCTCTACAGAGAGAACCCTTCAGCCAGCGTTCATCACCGTAACATGATGAGTGCTCTGACACCAACAAAAAAATCTAAAACTTTTAAAAATATATTATTATTATTATTATTATTATTAATATTTTTTTAATATCCTCAAGCAGTTGTCTGCCTTGGCTGGTGGTAAAGCAGCTCCTCGCCATGTTTGCCACCCTGTGAGGTCAGCACAGTGTGTACAGTATAGTAGAGTATAGTGCAGTACTGTGTAGTGCAGTACAGTATAGTGCAGTGTAGTACAGTGCAGTACAGCGCAGTACTGTGTAGTGCAGTACAGTGCAGTACTGTGTAGTACTGTGTAGTGCAGTACTATGCAGTACAGTGCAGTACAGTGGAGTGCAGTACTGTGTAGTGCAGTACTATGCAGTGTAGTACAGTGCAGTACAGCGCAGTACTGTGTAGTGCAGTGCAGTACTGTGTAGTGCAGTACTATGCAGTGCAGTACAGTACAGTGTAGTACAGTGCAGTACAGCGCAGTACTGTGTAGTGCAGTGCAGTACAGTGCAGTGCAGTACTGTGTAGTGCAGTGCAGTGCAGTGTAGTACAGTGCAGTACAGCGCAGTACTGTGTAGTGCAGTGCAGTGCAGTGCAGTACTGGGTAGTGCAGTGCAGTGCAGTACTGTGTAGTGCAGTACAGTACAGTGTAGTACAGTGCAGTACAGCGCAGTACTGTGTAGTGCAGTGCAGTGCAGTGCAGTACTGTGTAGTGCAGTGCAGTGCAGTACTGTGTAGTGCAGTACTATGCAGTGCAGTGCAGTACAGTAGTTCCAGTAAATGCTGATGTAAGAACACACATCTAAAAAGTTTAAAGTGCGTCTCCTCTCCTCAGGCCTAAACCCAGATCAGGAGCGCTAGCTGTAAAACAGGTCTACCGTTCCGTCTGAGCGTGCGGAGCGTCTCCCAGCAGCCTCCTCAGTTCACACCTCTAATCTTCTGTCCTGCTGTGCTCCTCATGTCTCCTTTGCCAGGGGACTGGTGGAGAACTACTGCCGTAATCCGGACGGCTCAGAGGCTCCGTGGTGCTTCACATCAGTGCCTGAGATGAGGACGGCTCTCTGCCTGCAGATCAAACGCTGCGCCGATGACATTGAGGCTGAAGGTGTTGTACTAGTGCCACCTGGTGGCTGACCATGGTATTGAAGGAATCCTTTGGAAACACGTGCTGCACAGAGAACAAACCCTACAGGGCTCCAGACTCCATGGCATTCCAGTGTTATAGTCAGGTTATGATATTTATGTGGGTTCATGTACCATAAAGCTTCCGTACGTGGACTGCATGGCCCGACAGTCAGCAGTGTGCTCTGGTTACAGTTAGATGAGACTCTTTTATATATGATTATATGTATATATATATATACTACTGTTATATACAGTCACATGCCCTGACTTTCACACCGCCCACAGTTCATGCTTTATTGATCCCCAGTGTGTTAAATCTGTAAATGAACAGGAGTATTGAACTGTACATGTCTCTGTAGGGGACGTGTAGCTTAAGCAGCAGGCCATTAGAGGCGGGGCCCAAATATTAGCATACAGCCGTGTGTATATTGATTAATCCAGAATCTCTGGCTACTATAATAACATGTGCCTCATTTCCCAGACTGCTATCAGGAAAACGGGAAAAACTACAAAGGTGTGGTCCGCAAAACCAGGAAGGGCATCCTCTGCCAGAAGTGGAGCGCCAACACACCACACCAGACCAAGTAAGCCCAGAGCCTCCCGCAGTGACAGTCAGCTGGTACCCAGACGGAGTCCACCCCAGGGTGCAGCGCTGATCACTGGGCTACATGTACACGACTGCCTCCGTACCGCCTGTGGGACTGTAGGGTTAGCTGAGTGGGACGGATTCTAGTGGGAGCAGGATTTAAACATCAGTCCTGTGACCTCCTGACCTTGACCTCCTGACCTTGACCTCCTGACCTCCTGACCTCCTGACCTTGACCTCCTATTGTGTTTTGGGGTCAGTTTGATGTTTACAGTCTCTAATTTAATGGCTGGGTAAACTTAGACTCACCTGATGTCCTGTAGACGTTCTCCACACCAGTGTTGTCTGAGAACCCAGACTGTTCTAGCTGTTTGAGATACGCAGTGTTGGTGCGTATATAACCCAACACAACCAGACCTGTAGGAGTGTGAGGAGCACCTATAGATCACACAGTGTGCGGAGCGGGAATCATCATTCCCAGCTGAACACGGATGTTCCTCTGGAGTTTAGATTGCTGGTATCAGATGGGGCCTGAGGATAAAGGGTGTCAGTGCGTTAGGAGATAAGAGGTGGGCTGAGGCGTCAGGCTGTGTGCCATCAAATCAGGTGCTAATGCAGCGTATAACCCGTGATATGATATCATCATGTCCTGCACGTCTTCCCAGAGTAGGAGGCGATCCTGCTCTCCTACAGGACAGCGTTCCCACAGGACAGTTCATGTGTCTTCATGTGCAGGATTAACCCAAAGACGCACCCCGAGGCCAACCTGACGGAGAACTACTGCCGGAACCCGGATGGAGATCTGCACGGCCCCTGGTGCTACACCACCGACCCCAAGACTGAGTTTGACTACTGTGCGATAAAGCAGTGTGGTAAGACGAGCACCCGCACCCTGTGGTCTTTCTTCCCTGTCTGTTTAACACTGCTGACTCTGGCTGTGCAGGGTGGGGTACCCCGGTAGTGGAGGTCCGGCTGGACAGGGCTGAGTAGTGACTGGGTAGTGAGCGTCCTCACTCTCCGGGGTGGTGGTGTTACACTGTGTGAGCTGAGCACTCCTCACACAGTGTGAGGACTTGATGATGAAGGGACTAGCTCTGGAATTCCTTGGAATAACATCTTTCCAGTACATATAGATAGAGGAATGTTTTCCTGTCAGATCAGGGCCTTGTGGTTCCGTGTGTGCGGTCGGTGGTGATGTGTAGAACGTGTAGTGTTAGTGTGTA
>JAMWET010006739.1:30000-65054 GCA_024036415.1 Prochilodus magdalenae
ACAGTCCACCACTCATCCGATATAAGCATCTGCAGACAGCAGCAGTGGCACCACAGAAAGCACCAGAACTCTGCCTGAGTCATAGCAGAGAAACGCGGCCATGTAGATGACGCTCAGTGAAAGTCAGAACAGTCAGTCCCGTACAGAGCAGATCACTGGAGGGAGGTTCAGGGCCTGACTCTAAACCCAGCGTACGCACTGTTACAGGTGTGAGTGAAAGTGCGGTAGTAGTGTGAGGTCTGACTTTCCAGAGACTGTTTATCCTTCATGATGGAGTTCCAGAGAACGCTATTCAGCTCCTACCCCACCTTCCCGCTGACTGTTCCAGAACCATGGTAGTGTGGCGCCACCTGCTGCTCAGGCTGCTCAGTTAAAGGTCTTCACTCTTCAGCACCCAGTATTTCATATCAAGTGTACAGTAGAACGTTAGTGTGTTCCGGTTCCTCCGTGCGGTTCCACCGTATAGGACCTGTAGTAGTGTTAATGACGTATGACGAGCTGGATTACTGTTTGGGTAAATCACTTTTGTACATGTACCCTGATAATCTCTGCTGGGAATTCTCTATTCCAGTGCTAATTAAATGATTCCCGTTTCCATGGCTACTGTTTAAAATCCTTCCGCGGTGAATGTAGAGTTAGGACAGACCGAACCTGGCGTCGCACCTGACCAGCTCTACCCTGGGAGATCATGTACCTGATCGTATTAGAGCACTCTGGCCAGAATGAAGAGAGCTCCTGGACAGTGCAGGTAATCGATCGGACAGCCGGTCCAGGAGTCCGCTACCTGGATAGCTGAGCGAGGTAAATGGAATGTTCCCTTCATGTTTTCCGCAGGATTTCAGGTTGTCTCTGTTTTTAAGGGTCAGAGAAAGTTCAGAGCTCTGTTAATAGGTCACTCTCTCACTGTGTGTGATTCTGTCCCTCTCTCCGGCTCTCTCTGCTCACACTCCTTCGCTCTCCGCCTCTCACTCCCCTGCTCAGAACGCTGGTTTCCGGAATACTGTAGGTTGTATGTTATTGTGAAGATGTGGGAGACTCTGGAATGTGATGTCTGCATGTAGGGTCTGAGTATTACCCGTTTGTGATATGGAATCAATATTTATTGAGCTACACATACAGAAGTGTCGTCTCTCAGTTATGGCGTCGGGCCCGCCGTTGTTACGCTAACCCAACACGCCCCAGACGTCTCGGTATGGGCTGTAGAGGTCCTGATGGAGTCCTGGTGATAATCCATCCCATGCGAGTTTTGAAAATCCTTCACACAGTTTCCTGCAGATTGGTGAGTGGTAGAGGGTGGAGGTGAAGGGGGACACAGGTTCTTTGGGGACGTGTGACGACACACCGTTTCATCTCGTTGTTGATCACTGGTAGTGGTCAGTTGGCGTCTAAACCAAGAGTAAGCGGGGACTCGTCACTGAAGATTACCCGTGCCATCTGAGTCAGTCCATATTGGTCAGTCTTTGGTGAACGGTGACGTGGGTGTTGATCAGTCTGTGTGGTCCTGCGTGGTGTTTACTGGTGTGAGTAACAGGAGGTCAGGAGGTTGCTCAGTGGAGTTATTGGTCAGTAATTGGTCAGTTGTTGTTCAGTTATTGGTCAGTTACTGGTGAGTGTATTGGTCAGTAATTGGTTAGTTATTGGCCAGTAAATTGGTCAGTTGATATTGATCAGTTATTGGTCAGTTACTGGTGAGTAATTGGTCAGTTGTTGTTCAGTAATTGGTCAGTTATTGGTCAGTTACTGGTGAGTAGCCTGTGTGAGTAATGGTCAGTTATTGGTCAGGGGAACACTTTCTTATTAAAGGGTATAATCAGTACCTTGTTTCCTGTTTACCTGCAGGAACAGTAACCTCATTAGAGGGAACCCACAGGCTCAGCATGTTTAAAGGTGGTATCTCAGTACCTGGACACAGACTGATCCTTTAACCCAGCAGTGTGAGGTAGTCCTGCTGTGTGAGGTGTTTGTATGAAACTCCCTCTGTGACTCTGCCTGAGACTTCGGAGGGCTGTGAAATGATTGAGCGATGCATTCGTGTGCAGCTGTGCGACGTTAGTCCGTGTGTGTCTCTCTCCCCCCGCGACAGCTAAGGGACTACGGAGGTGCCTCTCGCCTGCCAGAACAGTGACTGCTGGGTCCTAGAGGGAGTCATCATCCCCATGCGTCGTTGTCCCTCTACACTTCCCGGCCAGCCTCCAACACACCTTTATCCGTGTATCCGCTCTACTCTGGACTTGGATCTCCAGAAGGTCATGGAGATGGCGTACAGTCCTGATGTAACACCATCACCAAGAAACAGTCCACCACTCATCCGATATAAGCATCCTGCAGACAGCAGCAGTGGCACCACAGAAAGCACCAGAACTCTGCCTGAGTCATAGCAGAGACAAAACGCGGCCATGTAGATGACGCTCAGTCTAAAGTCAGAACAGTCAGTCCCGTACAGAGCAGATCACTGGAGGGAGGTTCAGGGCCTGACTCTGACCTCTCCCCCAGCGTACGCACTGTTACAGGTGTGAGTGAAAGTGCGGTAGTAGTGTGAGGTCTGACTTTCCAGAGACTGTTTTATCCTTCATGATGGAGTTCCAGAGAGTCCTCCCTCTAACGCTATTCAGCTCCTACCCCACCTTCCCGCGACTGTTCCAGAAACCATGGTAGTGTGGCGCCACCTGCTGCTCAGGCTGCTCAACCTTCTCCTAAAGGTCTTCACTCCTTCAGCCTCCCACTATTTCATATCAAGTGTACATTAGAACGTTAGTGTGTTCCGGTTCCTCCGTGCGGTTCCAGTCCCGTATAGGACCTGTAGTAGTGTTAATGACGTATGACGAGCTGGATTACTGTTTGGGTAAATCACTTTTGTCCACATGTACCCTGATAATCTCTGCTGGGAATTCTTCTATTCCAGTGCTAATTAAATCATTGTGCCACCGTTTCCATGGCTACTGTTTAAAATCCTTCTGCAGATGAGTGAATGTAGAGTTAGGACAGCACAACCGAACCTGGCATCCACACTACTGACCCAGCTCACCACACCCTGGGAGATCATGTACACTGATCGTATTAGAGCACCACTGGCCAGAATGAAGAGAGCTCCTGGACAGTGCAGGTACATCGACACCGGACAGCCGGTCACACTCACACCCACACGCTACCTGGACAGCTGAGCGAGGTAAATGGAATCACACACCTTCATGTTTTCCGCAGGATTTCAGGTGTGTCTCTGTTTTTAAAGGGTCAGAGAAAGTTCAGAAACACTCTGTTAATAGGTACACACCTTCACATGTGTGTGATTCTGTCCCTCTCTCCGGCTCTCTCTGCTCACACTCCTTCGCTCTCCGCCTCTCACTCCCCTGCTCAGAACGCTGGTTTCCGGAATGCGGGACACACACACACCACACACACACACACTCACACACACCACACACTCACACACACTCACACACACCACACACTCACACACACACACACACCATACACATACACACTCACACTCACACACACACACCACACACACACCCACACACACTCACACTCACACTCACACACATCACACACACACACGCACACACACACACACACACACACACACACACACACCACACACACACTCACACACACGCAGACACACCACACATACACACACACACACCACACACCACACACTCACACACACACACACCACACACACACACACACACACACACACTCACACACACTGAGGGGATCGGATCTTGTTTTGCTGTAGAACTAGAACACTTGACTCTCATTTTGACCGGCCTGTGTAACGTGCGAGTAGAGTGTGGGCGTGTTACAGGCAGCCCGCTGTAACTCTCTGTCTAATGCAAGTGACTCATTAGTTATGGTCTCGCTTTGTCAAAGCATGAAACGGTCAAGAGCTGCAGTGAAGTACCTGTTTAGTCATTGCCTGACTTTGCAGTTTATCAAAACCATCAAGAAAAATACCTCTGATGAACCACGACATCTCCCCGGCTGCGCCGGGCGGGGAGCACCTCCACATTCAGCTGCCTCTCTGAGCTCTGTGTGGGGTCTGAGTCCCCTCAGCCAAACTACAGAGCACTGCGTGTTCAGCCCAGTCAGAGATGGAGCTCTCCGCAGCGAGGGATGACGTTGGTCTCGACCGTATCACTCAAACACAGTCCTTAGTTCAGCTGCTCGTTCAGGCAGGTGTATAACCAGCCTGTCCTGTGGCAGCAGTGCAGGTACGGCCCAGCAGCTTCAGGTCACGTTACATGAACCAGCGGACCGAATGTGGTTCTGGTTGGGAGGTGTCTGAGGGTCCGAGATCTCCGCACACTGCGTCTCTAGAGCTCCTCGGAATGGAGTTGCAATGTTCAGCAGCTCTGCAGCCGTGTTAATGAGAGAGGTCAGTGGAGAATGGCCAGACTGGTTCCAGCTGGTCACTCAGATGACCACTCAGCATGAATCCATTGACCCCGTCATGTCCAGGCAGGTGGAGGCGGTGTGGTGGTGCGGGTCTCTGCACACTTGGGACCTCAGTGAAGATCAGCCATCTGGTCTTTTATTGAATACAGCAGCAGGGCTAGCTAACGGCTGTGTCCCCTTCCCAAGGACCGCCAGAGCAGAACCACTCCACCACTCTCCACAGCACAGTGCCCTGACTCTCAGCCTGCCTCCAGCCTCGAGTCAGTAACGGGATGCTGAGGTTTATAAATGACCCTAATAGACTGATCTAGCTCGGCTTCAGGTTCTCCACTGGTTTGGCTGTGAGCTGCTGGTTTACCTTACGGTCTATGACGAGTGCTGTTTATCCCCCACCCCCAAAACAAGGAGGCGGGGACTCCAAAGTTCTTGAATGTGCCAGTGTGAGTGGGCGGGGCTTGTACAGCACAGGGCGTTTCGCTCCCTCACAGCAGGTCAAAAGGACTCACGGCGGCTCGCAGCAATGCCACAAATCACACACGCCTGATGGAGGATAAGGACGAGCGATAGACGCCAGTCATTCAGTGGATGAACAGCTAGTGGTAAATCAGAACGTCTCCTACACTTGCAGCAGAGGGGAGCAGGGGGAGCAGGGGGAGCAGAGGGGAGCAGAGGGGAGCAAAGGGAGCAGAGGGGAGCAGAAGGGAGCAGAAGGGAGCAGAGGGGAGCGGAGGGAGCAGAGGGGAGCTGGGTGTTCAGTGTAGAGGTACAGCTGCAGGTGTTCGTGGTTGAGTTTTATTCCCGTAGGTCTTCTCCATTTATAACTGTATGTTTTGTGTTTTAATGTTTATTTCTATTTTCCTACTTTTATTCTAATTCTAATCTGAATTATCTTCACCGGACTTCATGGGAAAGTTGCTGTATGAAGGAGCTTGCCTTATGCTAACATAAACAGCTGATATTCCATCACTGAAAACCTGGCTGATTCTCTGAACTCTGCGTTCCACCTTAAAAGGTGCAGCAGTTACATTCTGGCACCTTAGTCTTTCCATTTCCAAAACCCTAACCCTTAAATGCTGCAGCAGTTACATTCTGGCATCTCTGCCGTACATGGTGGGATGGAATTTAAGAGCCTGAAGTGGCAGAATTGAACTGCTGCACCATTTATTTCTGGAAACTCTCCGCTCCACCTTAAATGACTTCTGGTGTATGCTGGTGCTTCAGAATGTAATATTCCATTCTGCTCCACCTTTGAAGGTGGAGGTGTCATCATGTAAGACCCTAACTTGAGTTTTATCCAGCTGAGCTTGTATGACTTTCTGGAAACTTCCAGGTGAGAGTCTCAGTGAGCTGGAGCAGACGTTCGTTCACCTGTCCGTCTGAGGCGCCAGGTCTCCTGTAGCGCTGTAGTGTTAGGGCTGCTCCTCCGTGCCCCGGCTGACACTGTGAGTTGTCTACACTGGTGAAGTGTGGTCCGACACCCTGACGTGGTTCTCGGTTCCAGCTCTGTGTTTTTAGGCGTGACGGTCAGGCCGCTGTTATAAAGGCCAGGTAACAGGGTTATAGCAGGTTATAGCTTCCTCATGCTGTGCTGTATCAGGGACCGAGCCATGCAGTCCGAGTGTGAACTGCTCCGCACCGGGAGTCGAGCTTTAAAGGGGAACTCCACCGACTTTAGCTCCACTGAATTCGTTGCTGAGTGGTTCGGTGTGAAGCGCTTGAGAAATCTGCAGAACCGTTCCCAGTGTTGGTGAAGGTAACCAGACGTCCCCTCTAAAAGCTCCCTCACAGGAAGTTCCTACAGGAGGTGGTTCTGAATACGCTGCCTGATGTCTGAGACGCTGTTTATGATAGTGTGGAGAAGATCTCAGCCTTAAACTCCATTCATGGTGGAGGGATACATGCTGCAGGGCGCTGTGAGGTCAAATAGTCCCCCAAAGGAACTTAGTATTTCCAGGTTTCTCACACCAAACCCGCTCTATTTACCTTTTTAAAAATTCCCATTTTCAGTTGAAGAGAAACTTGGCTAAATTAGTGGAATTCCTCTTTAACCAGGCCGTCCAGTCAGACTCCAGCACGCAGCCTCGTCTAGCCATCTTTAGCTCACTTCCTGTTGGAGCAGGAACGCGAACATCAGCTCTGCGGATCCTCGGTTTGACGCTCCGGCAGGAGTGTTTATGTGACGTGTGATCTGCAGAGATCCAGACCCATGTAATTTCAGCATCATGTCAACCTCACACTCCACACACCCCGGCTAATCAGCTCTGTGGGGTGTAGAGTTTTGGTGGACTGCTCCTTTAGAGCCGTGGCTGTCCTTCCGAACGTTCTGTGTTGATGTGTAGAGGAAGTGCCTCCGGTCTCCATATCCTCAGGACCCTGATGGTTTTGGGGTCGGGGTGGTCACTCCTCAAACAGGGAGGCAGTTTGACTGACAGCGTGAGAGAGGACTCTGATATCCTCTCCTCAGATTGATGGTCATGGACGATGGCTGAGTCTGAGTGAGTCAGTGTTAGAGTGAGGCTGCGGAGCTGCCTCCGCCTCAGATCAGTTCTGTCACGGCTTCAGATCCAATTCCATGCTCCAGGAGCATTTCACACTCGGAGGTCCTGCAGGTTCTTTCCTAACAGCGGTCCCTCATCCCGTCTCCTGTCCTGTCACGTGTCACAGCCCCATCAGGACCGTGCGTGCGGAGTCCATGCCTGTGTGAGGTGAAGGGTGGGCAGGATGGAAGAGGAGATGAGCGGAGCGGGAGGAGAGGACGTGGCCGCTGCACCAGCTGAGGGTCCAGCAGCGCCGAAACGAGGACGGGGAAGACCGCGCAAGCAGCCACAGGTTACAGCACCTCCCTTACCGACATTCAGAAGTTTGGGGGTGGGGTCACAGTGGGGTCTTCGTCACCTTGGGGACACACGGCGGAGCCTTCAGCCCTGGTGTTCATGCTGCACCCAGGTGTCTTCTCCGGGATGAAGCGCAGGTTTCGTTTCCAAGCAGCACTTTCTGAAACTCCCATTGGGTGCTTTAGAGGGGAATTCCACCGATTTTCAGAATTTCAAACTGAGGTCTTTTAGACTCCAGCGTACACGCAGTAGCTATAATGCACTATATGAGTCATTATATGACATTCATAACACTCTTTCTTAGGTAGCTAAAACTGCGTGTATGAGTACCGCCAGAATATTCCACTTTGTAACGGCAGGTGTCATAACGCCTTATAACACCTGCTCGTGAAAACACTGCAGACAGTAGCGCGGTGGTAATGAGACGCTTATGGAGCGTTATGCCAGGCCACCACAGGCTGTGTGTGTAGCGAGTGCAGCTTTAATAAGCTCCCTCTACATTACACTTCATAGAGCATTATAAGTGCTTTATGCATGGGATCAGAGTAGGCTGGTGGGAGTGGCCTTTAGACACTGATGAGTGCTGATGTCATAACGAGGTGTGTAGCGGTATTCCTGAACACTAAGACACTGTGATCTTCCAGGAGCCTGCGGATCCTGCTGCTCCCAGAAGGCCGAGGGGAAGACCCAGAGGGAGCAAGAACAAGGCCCACCGCTCCACTGCTACAGTAAGAGAAACCCTGAGCTCAGCTACATCAGCCGTGTGACGTCTGTCTGTCTGACTGTTTAACTGACCGTCTGACCGTCTGTCTGTCTAACTGACCGTCTGTCTGTCTGTCTGTCTGTCTAACTGACCGTCTGTCTGCCTGTCTGTCTGACTGACCGTCTGACCATCTGTCTGTCTGTCTGTCTGTCTAACTGACCGTCTGACCGTCTGTCTGTCTGTCTGTTTAACTGACCGTCTGACCGTCTGTCTGTCTAACTGACCGTCTGTCTGACTGACCGTCTGACCGTCTGTCTGTCTGTCTGTCTGTCTAACTGACCGTCTGTCTGACTGACCGTCTGACCGTCTGTCTGTCTGTCTGTCTAACTGACCGTCTGTCTGTCTGTCTGTCTGTCTGTCTAACTGACTGTCTGTCTGTCTGTCTGTCTAACTGACCGTCTGTCTGTCTGTCTGTCTGTCTGTCTAACTGACCGTCTGTCTGTCTGTCTGTCTGTCTAACTGACCGTCTGTCTGTCTGTCTGTCTGTCTGACTGTCTAACTGACCGTCTGTCTGTCTGTCTGTCTGTCTGTCTAACTGACCGTCTGTCTGTCTGTCTGTCTAACTGACCGTCTGTCTGTCTGACTGTCTAACTGACCGTCTGTCTGTCTGTCTGTCTAACTGACCGTCTGACAGTCTGTCTGTCTGTCTAACTGACCGTCTGTCTGTCTAACTGACTGTCTGACCGTCTGTCTGTCTGTCTGTCTGTCTAACTGACCGTCTGTCTGTCTGTCTGTCTGACTGTCTAACTGACCGTCTGTCTGTCTGTCTGTCTAACTGACCGTCTGTCTGTCTGTCTGTCTAACTGACCGTCTGTCTGTCTGTCTGTCTAACTGACCGTCTGTCTGTCTGTCTGTCTGACTGTCTAACTGACCGTCTGTCTGTCTGTCTGACTGACCGTCTGACCGTCTGTCTGTCTGTCTGCATCAAAAGGTCTGTCTGTCTGTCTACGCTGACCTGTCCTGTCGTACGACTGCAGGAAATGTCTGTCTAACTGACCCTCTGTCTGTCTGAACACACACTTGACTAAAACTAACTGACACGTCTGTCTGTCTCTGTTCTAACTGACCGCGTCTGTCTCTGTCTCTGTCTGTTCTGTCTGTACTGTCTTCTCTCTCTAACTCTCTGTCTGTCTGTCCTCTCTGTCCTGTCTAACTGACCGTCTGTCTGTCTGTCTGTCTCTGACTGTCTAATCATGACTCGTCCCGTCTCTGTCTGGTCTGTCTCTGACTGTTCTAACTGACCCGTCTCTCTCTCTCTCTAACTGGACCGTCATGCTGTCTCTGTCTGACTGTCTAATTTCTCGCCTCTCTGTCTGTCTGTCTCTCTTCTAACTGACCGTCTGTCTGTCTGACTCTGTCTACTCTGACCGTCTGTCTGTCTGTCTGTCTGACTCTCTAACTGACTCGCGTCTGTCTCTCTCTGTATCTTCTCTCTCCTCCTGACTCGTCTGTCTGTCTGATACTGTCTAACTGACCCGTCTGTCTTATTTACTGTCTGAAGTCAGTCTGAATTGACTCTGTCAGGTCTGTGAGCTCCCGTCTGTCTTCCATATAACTGACTGGCTCTAGAGCTGTGTGTCTGTCGCTGTCTGAACACTGTCTATGTATTGTCTGTTTGGTCACAGAGGTGTCCTGTCTGTCTGTGCAAGGACCGGGTGCATCTGAGGTATCTGAGGCGTCTGTCTGGCATGTGAGGACGTGTGAGGCTGTCTGTGCTGTCTGTCATGAGGTGTGTGGATGCGTACCGTCTGTCTGCGACTGTCTAAGGGTGTCTGACTGTGAGGCATGTGAGGTGTGTGAGGCATATGGGGTGTATGTGAGGTGTGCGAGGCGTGTGAGGTGTCTGCGAAGCGTGTGAGATGTATGGGGTGTCTGCTAGGCGTGTGAGGTATGTCTGCATGTGGGGCATCTGTTCTGTCTGTGTGAAAACTGTGTCTGCGACGACTGTCTAACGTGACAGTGTGTGAGGCATGTGTGAGTGCGTAATATGGGGTGTCTGTGTCTGTCGTATTGTGGGGTGTCTGCGAGGCGCTGACTGTATCTAAACCGTGCTGCCCTGTCTGAGGCTATCTAGTCTGACCGTCTGTGTCTGTGAGGACTGAGGTCTGTGAGGCTGGACTGTCTAGGCGTGTGAGGATGTGTGGGGCGTATGGGGTGTCTGTCTGTGGTGTATAACGTGTGGAGTCGTGTCTGCGAGGCAGTCTGTCTGTCTGTCTGTGGGTGTCTGAGGTGTGTGACCGTCTGTGTCTGTGTGAGGCGTGTGGGGTGTCTGCGCATCAAAAAGGTAGTGAGGCGCGCCTCGGGAAAGTCTGAGAGGCCTCGTGGGCGTGACGACCAAGAAAATGGGTCAGTATAGAACGTGCTTCCTCACTACTTGAGGCACACACCACCGTGTAAAAGGCTGTAGTCGGTGTGTCTCTCTGCTCTCCCTCTCCTCTGTCTGCGTCTCTCTGAGGTCTCTGAGGCGTTCTCTGCGAGGCGTGTCTCTCTCTAAGGTGTCTCTGGGTTGTCTGCCTCGTCTGAGGTGTGTCTCTCTTGCTTCGCTCTCTCTCTACCTCTGAGGCCCTCTCTCTCTATCCTCTCGTCTCATTCCCTGCGAGGCAGTGTGATGAGTTCTCTGAGGCTCCCTCTCTTCTCTCTCCGTCTCGTCTCCTCTCTTCCTTCCCTCTCCTCTCTGTCTCTTTCTGTATTGTGACAGCCTCAGAAGTCAGTTCAGCAGGAAGGTGAGCAGGTGAGATGAGCTCCCGTCTTTAATCCATTCATTATCCAGTCGAGCTCCCAGAGCTGTGGAGGTTCAGGGGTGAACACTGCAGGAGATGTATTGTCTGTTTGGCTCCAGAGGTGAGGGGTCTGCGAGGCGTCTGCAAGGTGTATGGGGTGTCTGTGAGGTATGTGAGGCGTCTGTGAGGCGTGTGAGGCGTATGGGGTGTCTGCGAGGTCTGTGAAGTGTGTGAGGCGTCTGTGAGGCATGTGAGGTGTGTGAGGCGTATGGGGTGTCTGCGAGGTATGTGAGGCGTCTGTGAGGTATGTGAGGCGTGTGAGGCGTGTGAGGTGTGTGAGGTGTGTGAGGTGTATGGGGTGTCTGCGAGGCGTGTGAGGTATGTGAGGCGTGTGGGGTGTCTGCGAGGCGTGTGAGGTGTGTGAGGCGTGTGGGGTGTCTGCGAGGCGTGTGAGGTGTGTGAGGTGTGTGAGGTATGTGAGGTGTGTGAGGCGTATGGGGTGTCTGCGAGGCGTGTGAGGTGTGTGAGGCGTGTGAGGTATGTGAGGCGTGTGAGGTATGTGAGGCGTCTGCGTTCCCAGTCTGAGGAGGACTGCACGCTGGGCTGGTAGGTCGGGTCTGTGAATGAGATGGTGTATTATCGGGCTCCTCCTCCACATGGTCCGGCTCAGCTCACCTCTGGTACCGGCTACTTGGTTCTTCACTGCAGATACAGGACCTGCCTGCAGCTGGTCATAGTGGTGCTGCGTGGACCTGCTGTGATGTGCAGGCGACGGTGTTCAGAAGAGGCAGTGAGGCAGAACACTGCTGATGAACAGGACAGTGTGGGCAATGCTAACCTGCTAGCTTGTATTAGCAACCCAGAGAACATCCGTGTTCAGCATTGAACCCATCTGTGAAGTGAAACACAGGGGTGCCACGCTAGAGGGCACACTTGCCCTGAGTGGTGGGCCGCTCTAACCATGATGCCCACGCTGCCGTCGCCTTCCTCAGGGGCACTTCAGTCGTGCCTGTCGGGTTCGGAGAGTCCGACCGGTGACCCTTTGGTCACAATGCCGGTTCCCTAACCTCCAGTCCACAGTTACCCCATGTGGCGCATTCTTAATGAAGGTGAAACCAGGTACCGGAGAACGGAGAACCTGTCACCACCTCCTCTACAATGAATCACATCAGAGAACCCAGTGTACATCTGAACCACCGAATAACACAGTGAAGCCGAGAACTCTGTGGACTTCCCCTTTAAGATCTGCTAAAAATAGACCGTCAGGCTGAAACCACTCCAACACCCCACTAACCCACGGCTGCAGCACCAGGTCACGGTGTGAGAGGGCGCTGTGCAGCACCGACATAGCACCAACAGTTGAGTTGGGGTTGGGGTTGGGTTTGGGTTGGGTTGGGTTGAGTTGGGTTTGGGTTGGTTTGGGTTGGGTTGGGTTTGGGTTTGGGTTGAGTTGAGTTGAGGTGAGTTGGGTTTGGGTTGGGTTGGGTTTAAGTTGGGTTGGGTTTGAGTTGGGTTTGGGTTGGGTTGGGTTGGGTTGAGGTTGGGTTGAGTTGAGTTGGGTTTGGGTTGGGTTGGGTTGGGTTTGAGTTGGGTTAAGTTGGGTTTGAGTTGGGTTGGGTTTGGGTTGAGTTGGGGTTGGGTTGGGGTTGGGTTGGAGTTGAGTTGAGTTGAGTTGGGTTGGGTTGGGTTGGGTTGGGTTTGGGTTGAGTTGAGTTGAGTTGAGGTGAGTTGGGTTTAAGTTGGGTTGGGTTTAAGTTGGGTTGGGTTGGGTTGAGGTTGGGTTGAGTTGAGTTGGGTTGGGGTTGGGTTGAGTTGGGTTGGGTTGGGTTGGGTTGGGTTGGGTTGAGGTTGGGTTGAGTTGAGTTGGGTTTGGGTTGGGTTGGGTTGAGTTGGGGTTGGGTTGGGGTTGGGTTGAGTTGGGTTGGGTTGGGTTTGAGTTGAGTTGAGTTGGGTTGGGTTGGGTTGGGTTTGAGTTGAGTTGGGTTGGGTTGGGTTTGGGTTGGGTTGGCTCGTGTTGGGTTTAGGCTCTAGCGTGTGAAGGCCAGCAGTGAGTGCTCCTGCTGTGTTCCGTGCTGAGGTTGGAGGCGGAGCATGGTCCAGACCTGTGACTCTGAGGTTCTAGACGAGGTGGCCCATGGTACAGTGTGTATCTCCTGGTAGACTGTGAACTGAGCTGATCTGGAGTTCTGAGGTCCTCCAGCTCCCTCTCTGCACAGGACCGGTCAGGTGTGTGGGCAGGTGTATTTGGGGGAGGGGCTTTAGTAGGAGGGCTGAAAGCAGGAGGGGGGATTATTATTGGTTGTTTTTTTCAGAAGCTAGCCTCCACTTCCTGGTTTCTACAAGATCACCCCCTCAGCTCCTAAACCGACCCGCACACACACAAGCATCACGTGGCGGCTCAGTCACGACTGCTGAGGGATGGTGGAGGTTTCAGCTTCGTCCTCTCCAGGATCACAGCAGCGGTTACGCCACTGCCAGCGGAGAAACCGGCCCTGCTCACTGTAAAAAGGCCACATCATTTGGCCACGCCCACTTATTTTGTTTTTGCCGCGGTCTCAGTTTCTTACGACCCGGTTCGGAGACCACCCTGAACACGGAGCGGGGGGAGAAGCGCCCTCTGAATGTGTGTGTACAGAAACATCAGCCCAGATGTTTGCGGCCTCGGTAGAGTGATGACTGTGGAGTTGGACTGATGTCGTGTGACTTTGTGTCGTGTGTTTGGTGTGTATCAGATTTGGGTCACGGGTGTGTCACGTCAGACCTGCTGTGTGAATGTGGACTGAGCACCTGCCCAGGTGTGCAACCGGACCCCGGCCCTGCGCTACACCAACCTCAGTAGGACTGAGCAGCTGCGCATGCGCTAGGAGACAGTAGCTAACAGCAGTCTAGGTCACATGTCCGTACGGTCCGGAGTGACTGATCAGAGCTGGGTGGGGGTGGGGGTGGGGGTGGGGGTCAGTTCGGTGTTGTGACTCCAGCGAAGCCCAGTGGTGTGTCCCCCCTCCGTTCCCCTCTGTGAGCCCGACTCGGTGACCTGGCTGCTCTCCCCGCGCTGCGGGGCTCTGAAAGCCGGCTATGAGTTGAAGGTGTTTGAAAACTCCCCTGTTACTCATAGACGTACAGATAGCGCCCGGGACGGGAGCCGAATGAGTCAGTGGCTCTGAGGGAAACTGAGCTCGACCGTTATCCTCCTTTCTTGGTTTCCTGTCCCCAACTGTCTTCTCTTTCAGAGTCACAGACACGCGAGCTTCGTTCTCACGCACATACGAGCGCACTCATCTCCATATCTCTCCTTTCTCCTGTGCCTAGGCTGAGGAAGGAGAGGCGGAGCCAACCGAGACGGAACCTACTCAGACTCCACCCCCACCATCACCGCGGGAGGAGCATGTCTAAAACTACCTCACTGGTTCATCGCCTCCTGTCTACGCTACAGGCAGCTACCCCCGCCCCTCCCCCACCGCCCTTCCCCCACCCCCTTCCCCCACCCCCTCTCCCAGTGTGCATCCTTCTTGGTTTAAAAGCCTGAAAATTCCCAGTGAAACTATTCGGAATACTGAAACTCCAACAAATCAGGGAAAGTAAACTGTGTACTGAACTGGAGGTGTGCGGTCTGTGTTGATGTCCAGGATGTACAGTCAGGTGTAAAGGTTTAGGTGTCAGTTTGATCTGGTTCTGACAGCTGTACTGCACAGTATCTGTTTACGCTTGTGGAGTTTCACATTATCTAGAACATGTTAGATCACCAGACGAAACCGAGTCCCCTGTGTCTGAACCGTACCTAACAGCCTGTAACTCCTCCCTCAGCTCCAGTACCAGCTGGGACTGGATCGGGCCTGTACTGGACGAGGTTCTGGATGTAGCCACATCAGTGCTCAGACTCTCTCACATCAGAGAACTGTGTCCAGGTGTGGTGGAGGCCTTCCCTGGCACAGTTCCCTGTAGACTGGGATTGTATCCACTGCTGGTAGACCCGTATGACCGTACGCTTCCACACACCTGCAGATTCAGCTACTTCCTCACACTATGGTCTTTGGCCACGCCCACATGCAGTCCCTCCTTTTAGCCAATCAGTAACATCTGCTCTGGAGCCATTTTCCACACATGGAACGAGACATTCCCTGCACTGTAGCTCCTCTTCCCAATCTATGGATCCCGTCACTCACATGCTAGGGTTAGGGTTAGGGTTTATAGCCCCATCATCCTCGTGCAGCCCCACCTGCTGGAGCCTGAAGGTACTACCACCTTGCACACACAGGGGACTCGTTGTTTGTCTGGTGAGCTCATAGACAAGGTGCCGCACCTGTTGCTCAGGCCACCTGTGTCCCGATATGATCAATCAGATAAGCCTCTAATCTGACCAGGGCCTTTGTATACGACTGTACCTGATGATCTGTGTGAAGAAGGTGGACTAGAACCTCACCTGTGTACTAGCGCGGTCAGCACTGTAAACCCCCTGTCCTGAAAATAAACTCCTTTAAACTCGGTTCATCTGATTACTGAAGCACCGGCTGCTTTTACAGCGCTCCGAATGGACACATCTCCACCTAACGGAACAGCTTTCCAGGATCCGTATTCCAGAACATCCAAACTCACCTCCGACTTCAGTTAGAACCGACTGTTCTCCAATACCTCCAGATTAGAACCCGGTATCACACACACATCCTAGCTTTAGAACAAACCCTGACAGTGTCCTCACCCTGACTCCTGTTAGAGTGTCTGTTACTATGGTGTTTCCTGCAGTGACCGTCAGCAGAGTCCACTACACCGATACCCAGCACACTGACCGCCCACCTACCGCACGCCTGTAAGACGGAGCCTTTACACTGGCGGGTTTTATTCTACCGGGGCTTAATAATCCCAGACCCTGCAGACCCACCACCTCCACCCTCCACCATCTAGACCCTCTACCATCTCCACTCTTATTACCTTTCTGTGTTCCCACACCATCTCCACCCTCCACAATCTCCACCTCCCCTCTTATTACCTTCCTGTGTTCCCACACCATCTCCACCCTTCACAATCTCCACCTCCCCTCTTATATCTCCCCTCTTGTGTTACTACACCATCTCCACCTGCCACCACCTCCAGCCCGCATTTATTACCCTGTTGATTAGGAGGTGTAAGGTTAGTGTGCTCTGCTGAAGTGTTTGGGAAGTGGAAACTGAAAGTGAGGAGCGGTGAGGCTGTGATACACAGCAGGGGGCGCTCTCACAGGGTTCTCCAGTTTATCAGACTGTAGATTAGATCTTGTTCACGGCTCAGCTGGGCGAACGGTCCGTTACCCAGTAACAGACATGACAGTAGATCATCGATCAGGTCAGGATTTCTGGAGATCAGACACTGCAGGATACAGGTCCCATTTGGTTCTGTAATAGTAACTGGTGAGAAGTCCTGGCTGGCCAGACGGCCCCCGGACCGGACGTAACCCCTGCTCAGTGAACGAACACTGCTGTGTGTGGTGTTGGAGCGGTACGGTATTTGTGAGGTGCAGATGACAGGGTGATGAACTGATAAGTGCGGTAGAAGGTGAGTGGACTGGATTGGGGGACTAGGGGGATTTCTACGCGCTGCCCCAGACACGCTCGCGTCTTACACGTCTGGGCTGTTCTTTGAAAGCTTAACAGTAAACAAGAAAACGCCCAGCCGAGCTCCGTTTCAGTTCTGAACCACATCTGCAAACATGCCAGCTAGGCCCCGCACAGCTGTGATCTTAGGAGATCAGGGCCCACTGATATGAACGTGCTGCGGCTGAGACTGAACTTCTGATAACCACACGATGCTGGTACAGGGGGTACACCCACAGTACCAGTCAGAGGTTTAGAGATGGCTCCTCATAGAAGGTTCTCCTCATAGCAGGTTCCCCTCATAGCAGGTTCTCCTCATAGCAGGTTCCCCTCATAGCAGGTTCTCCTCATAGCAGGTTCTCCTTCTGTGTATCTTAAAGCTCTACTGTAGAACAAAAGTGAAGACACCAAACTATAAACTAACCCTCATGGAATTATCCAGTCCACCTTAAATCTCTCTCATGGAATTATACAGTCCACCTTAAACCCCTATCAAAATGCAATTATCCAGTCCACCTTAAATCTCTCTCATGGAATTACAGTCCACCTTAAACCCTCCAGAATGGAATTATACAGTCCACCTTAAACCCCTCCAGAATGGAATTATACAGTCCACCTTAAACCCCTCCAGAATGAAATTATACAGTCCACCTTAAACCTCTCTCATGGAATTATACAGTCCACCTTAAAACCCTCCAGAATGGAATTATACAGTCCACCTTAAACCTCTCTCATGGAATTATACAGTCCACCTTAAACCTCTCTCATGGAATTATACAGTCCACCTTAAACCCCTATCAAATGCAATTATACATTCCACCTTAAATCCCTTTAATGGAATTATACAGTCCACCTTAAATCCCTTTAATGGAATTATACAGTCCACCTTAAATTTCTCTCATGGAATTACAGCCTGCAGCCTTAACAGACAGTTCGGGTTCTAACAGCTGATCTGCTGTTAATCTCTGACGCTAATGCTGCTCATATGGATCACTGAGGGTACTGATGAAGTAAGAACCTGGTTCTGTTTAAACTGACAGGCTGATTCATTGTCTTATCTAGAACTGGGCTGGTCAGCTAGCTAACAGGCTAAAGGATAGCACATATGCTAACCTGCTCCATCATTAATATCACAGGCTAGTACTTACGATATAACTGACTGTAAAACTGCAGTATAACAGTCTAAAGAACGTATCTAGAACGTCTTCAGATATCTGGCTGAACCTCAAACACCTCCACGCTCCCTGAATGGTTCTCCAGCTTCTCCAGACAGACAGTGTGTCAGAATCCCGAGTGTCTGTGTTCAGTCCCCAGCCAATCAGATTTCAGGAACTGGAACTGTCTGGTTCATAAGGTTCTAAGTGTTCTATGATGATGATGTCACAGGCTTTGGGTTTTATATTAAAGCTGTAACTGATAGAGAGAACGTGTTGCATGTGGTTCTGTAAAGAACCTTTTTGATAACAGCACATGATGAGGACTGTTCTCACCAGAGACCCAACACCCACCAGGTTCTTCTCACCACCCTCTGTGGTTCTAATCCTCCCACCCATTCATACATCCGCGTCAGGCGGCGGTTCCGTGAAGTAACCGTAGAGAACCCCACATTTATACACTGATGTTCCAGATAGTGAGGATGAGATCTGACACTGTGTGAGAGGTCTCTGAGCGTTATGGCTCGGTAGGGTGTATCCCGGCCATAGCTGCTCGGATCGAGGTGGTTCCACAGTACCAGTGGATAAAGGTTCTGTAAACCACCCATTCCACCCATTCCACCCATTGTTCTAGATCACTGGATAATTTAGACGTGGATCAGAGTGGTTTAATCCGGAGCTCCTACCAGCCTGTGGACTGTAAAGTAACCCAGTCGGTTTCAGCTGCCCTGATCGGAAAACCTGGGATTCCACACGCACGGAACGCGGAACTCCGGAAACTCGCTACAGCCTGGGCCAGAGCAGCACAAGGAGAACCAACCGTCTGGAGAAAAGCTACAGGGAAACGTGAGTAAGTTCTATTGTTCCTTTGGCTGTTTAGCGCTAGCTAACGCTAACAGCTGAGGTAATCTATTTACAGAGATGAAATGTTCTAGATAGGTCTTGGCATTTAGCACTAACTAGCACTAATAGCTGAGGTGAGATATTTATGTACTGGCGTTTAGTGCTTGCTAGTACCAACAGCAATAAATGCCATGAACTATCTAGAACATTATATCCCTGTTACCCGTTCGAGTTAGCCAATGCTAAATGATAAGAACCCACAGTGCCCACCGTTCTCTGTTCCTAACATCACTAAACACTAAAACCTGGTTGAACTGTCAGCGACGTATCTAGAACCGCTAGAAGACACTTTTCGGCTCTCGGGTCCTAATTATGCTGGGGGTTAATCTGTCAGATCAGTGAACCAGCGTCAGAGCTGAGGTGAAGTGTGGTGAGTAGTAAGTTCAGGAGACGTCCAGCGACAGTCCAGATGTTTTATTCCAGGTGTTCACACACCGGAAGCACGTTCCTGGTTCCCCTGTTCCTGATAAGACATTCACACACATCAAGTAAACTCACTGTTCTCCCCCTCCCTCCCGCAAATCCCCAAATCCATTCTGACCCGTCCTTCATAGCCCTGGATGTCCCGGAATGTGCACTGTCCAGTGGGAAGCAG
The DNA here is from genome assembly GCA_024036415.1 of Prochilodus magdalenae. Taxonomy (NCBI): domain Eukaryota; kingdom Metazoa; phylum Chordata; class Actinopteri; order Characiformes; family Prochilodontidae; genus Prochilodus; species Prochilodus magdalenae. The sequence goes on from JAMWET010006739.1 coordinate 48,935, forward strand.
GCATGTGCTTTGGAGAAGCAGGATCTGGAAGCGCGCCGCCGAGAAGGATCTATTAGAACCAGATCAGGAATGCCTCGCATTCCCTTCCAGCAGCCTGCGCTTCCAGGTCTCCCCCTCGGTCCCTGGCCCGAAGCGCTCGGAATCGTTTCCACTGGACTGAAATCCGCTCCAGTGGGAGTAGTGGTGGTCCGTTGCCATGGCATTGTCTGATAAACTGGGTCCAGTCCTCCCACACAGCGCCGGGCCTTTGATGGCACCCCGGCGTCCGCTCAGCAGACCTGCCGGCTCCTTCCTCAGGAGGTCTGACGCTGCTTCTCAGTGAACGCTTCTCGAGGAAACCGAAGTTCCACAGAACCCTTCAGATCTCAGAGAGCTCTTTGAATCGTGGTCGTCCGTGTGCAGTCGACTCGTCCTCTGAGGCAGCGTCAGTGTGACAGGCGTGTGGGTTCTACTCCACACACAGGGTGTCTTCAAGGTCCACAGTAACCCCGGATAGAGGCACACGTCTCCAGGTGTGACGGGTCTCGGTGACGTGCTCAGCAATGGAGGTTCACAGAACGTCTAGGAAAGGGATCGACACAACACTGAACGTATAAGAAGCAAGGAGAACCTCCGAACGGAACGTCTGTGTAACGAGGTCTCACACGTACATGCGGACAGGAGCGGAGACGATCACGGCGGCCTGTGGAGATATATCAGAAGCCCACCACCTTACTGGTGTTTGGGCGTGTGCAGATCCTGACTACAGGGTGGAAAGAGATCCGCCTGAAACCGGCCCTCTGCTCGCTTATTTCCCGGTTCTAGAGTGAACCCAGGCTAACCGCCCCGTCAGCGGGCCTCTGGCCTAATTCTGAGTCTACAGGCTGAACAGATTCCCGGGGATTACGCTTCATCTGAGCCTCTACTCAAACGGGGGTCTCCGGGGGTCTCCACTCCCGGACATGTTTCCCTAGTCCTCCTTTAAGCTGCTGCCGTCATGCGTTTATGGCATCAGCCACGTCCGTGAAGACCAGCCGACTGGGCCTTTGGGTGGTGCCCTGACTCGTCGTCAGAGTCTGAGAGAGAGAGACAGAGAGAGGGGAGCGTTAACTGTGGAACACAGGTGAAGGAGTACAGGTGGAGAAGTACAGGTGGAGAAGTACAGGTGGAGAAGTAGAGGTAAAGAAGTACAGGTAGAGAAGCACAGGTGGAGAAGCACAGGTGGAGAAGCACAGGTAGAGAAGTACAGGTGGAGAAGCACAGGTGGAGAAGCACAGGTGGAGAAGTACAGGTAGAGAAGTACAGGTGAAGAAGTACAGGTGGAGAAGTACAGGTAGAGAAGTACAGGTGGAGAAGTACAGGTGAAGAAGTACAGGTGGAGAGATAAAGGTGAAGAAGTACAGGTGTAGGAGTACAGGTAGAGAAGTACAGGTGGAGAAGTACAGGTGAAGAAGTACAGGTGGAGAGATAAAGGTGAAAAAGTACAGGTGTAGGAGTACAGGTAGAGAAGTACAGGTGGAGAAGTAAAGGTGAAGAAGTACAGGTGGAGAAGTAAAGGTGAAGAAGTACAGATGTAGGAGTACAGGTAGAGAAGTACAGATGTAGGAGTACAGGTAGAGAAGTACAGGTGGAGAAGTACAGGTGAAGAAGTACAGGTGGAAAAGTACAGGTAGAGAAGCACAGGTGGAGAAGCACAGGTGGAGAAGTACAGGTGGAGAAGTACAGGTAGAGAAGGACAGGTGTAGGAGTACAGGTAGAGAGGTACAGGTGTAGGAGTACAGGTAGAGAAGGACAGGTGTAGGAGTACAGGTGGAGAGGTACAGGTGAGGCAGGGGTGGATCCCGGTTTGGGAGACGGAGAGGTGATATAGGGTTAGGGTTACGGTGTGAAGTAACAGCTGGATGTTGTTATGATGTGTCATACAGGTTCCAGGTGTGTCAGATACAGGTACACGGGATCGGCTGACGCACAGGTAAAGAGTAGAGATGAATACACAACAGTAACGATGGATACTTTACCACAGGCAACAAACCATATGGCCATGTGTCACAACTTCAAAGAAACACAGATTAAAAACAGAGTTAAATTTACTTTTATCTAGAACAGAGACATCCAGAGATATGTTCCTGTGCTCCAGTCAGCCAGAACATTATCACCCCTCGCTGATCACCTGCACGGTAAAATCTGGGGCTTATTAAAGAGTCGGTTCTTATAGCGGACCAGGTGGTGCTGGAGAAACGGGTCAGCGCGAAGACCTGAGCACCTTTGGCGAGGATCACACTGACATGTCCAAACGACCGGGTCGGAGACTCCCTGACACAGGACAGCTTGTGCAGCGCTCCCAGGAGTTTATATAGCACATCAGCTGTTAGCTTTCGCTAGTGCTAAACACCAAGAACTATCTAGAACATTTCATCTATGTTAATGGATTATCTCAGCTGTTAGCTTTCGCTAGTGCTAAACACCAAGAACTATCTAGAACATTTCATCTATGTTAATGGATTATCTCAGTTGTTAGCGTTAGCTAGTGCTAAACACCAAGAACTATCTAGAACATTTAATCTATGTTAATGAATTATCTCAGCTGTTAGCCTTAGCTAGTGCTAAACACCAAGAACTATCTAGAACATTTCATCTATGTTAATGGATTATCTCAGCTGTTAGCCTTAGCTAGTGCTAAACACCAAGAACTATCTAGAACATTTCATCTATGTTAATGAATTATCTCAGCTGTTAGCGTTAGCTAATGCTATATGTTAAGAAGTATCTGGAACAGTACATCTTTGGTAAAATATCAGCTGTTAGCCTTCGCTAGTGCTAACACCAACCATATCTAGAACATCTAGAACATTACATTTCTGTTAATTAATTATCTCAGCTGTTAGTGTTAGCTAGTGCTATATGTTAAGAACTATCTAGAACATTACATCTCCAGTATTGAATTATCTCAGCTGTTAGCGTTAGCTGATGCTATGTGTTAAGAACTATTTAGAACATTTAATCTTTGTTAATATATCAGCTGTTAGCCTTAGCTAGTGCTAAACACAAGCATATCTAGAACATCTAGAATATGACATCTCTGTTAATGGATTATCTCAGATGCTAGTGTTAGCTTGTGCTATATGTTAAGAACTATCTAGAACATTACATCTCCGGTACTGTATTACCTCAGCGGTTAGCGTTAGCTGGTGCTAATCACAGCTAGTGCTAGTGAAGTATGCCGTCCTCACCTACAGGTACTAGAGTGTGTTCTAAAACAGCTTTAGATCAGTCGGCTCTTATTACCTTTAGGAGGATTAGAGCTCCACCCATGACACTGGGCGTACGCTTTATACCAGAGCTACATCACCATCTACAAACCACGTCTAGAGCGTCACACACAGGTACGTGCTGGCCCTTCTGCTTCGTCCTGAACTCGGTCCTGAGTGGGCCGGAGCTCAGCAGCGTGTCAGACAGGTGGTGGTAATGTTCTGACTCATGGTTCTACTGTACATCCTCTTCGTAACCCCGTATTTGTGCACCACCTGACGGATGTCGTGAGGAATGGAGCAGTCTGAATTCTAGAGGTACTAAATCTAGTGATGAGGAGAAGCTTCCGTTCTGGAGATACGAGGTTCAGCCTCCGGTACTGACGACCCACAGACCTCCTCCCTCTGTGTTAGCCCGAGATCCGAACCGTGCCCGTGTGAGATTCGGCGAAGCTGCTGTGGTGCTTACTTTGGAGTTCGGGCCCGCTGGGCTGCCGTCTCGGCCGTGGTCTAGAAGCTCCTGCTCCAGGTCGTCCTGCTCCTCGGCCGGGTCAAAGTTATACATGGGCATGAGCTGGTGCCTGAGCTTCTCCAGCCTGTGCAGAGAGAACCCAGCTTCATCATCACATCCCTGTCCTAAAGCTGCAGAATACTGTGTGGCCAGGTGAAGCCGTGTTCCTCACCTTTTCTTTTTCCTGATGTACAGCAGCTGAGAACAGAGAAGAACAGGGCATGGAGCGTGCTGTAGACCACGAGGGCTTATCGGTGGAGAGTGATTCAAACTCCAGACCTACAGTTCCTGAACCATCAGATCTCAGACATCTACAGAGTCAAGCGCCGTCTCTGCTGCCCACGGTAACCGTGAGTCACACGGCAGATACTGAGCTACCGTCTCAGGCACCATCTCATTTACATAACCTTCAGGGATAAGCCTCCATCAGCGGCTAGCTCCGTTAGCCTCACGCACAAAACTGAAGGAGCAAACCACCAACACTGGTGTGGCGTAGGAGGGGTACATGTCTCTGAGCAGCATTGAATGATTGATTGATTGGTGGGTTGGTTAGTTGGTTGGTTAATTGGTTGGTGGGTTAACTGGCTGGTGGGTTGGTTAATTGGTTGGTGTGTTAATTGGCTGGTGGGTTGGTTAATTGGTTGGTGGGTTAATTGGCTGGTGGGTTGGTTAATTGGTTGGTTGGTTTGCTGTTTGGTTGGTGGGTTGGTTAATTGGTTGATTGGTTAATTGGTTAATTGGTAATTGGTTGGTGGGTTTCTTGGTTGGTGGGTTGCTTCTCTTGCTTCACCACTGGGTGTTAATGATTTCTGAGTAGTTGGGATGTGAACAGAGTCATGCAGAGTGGGTTTGGTGTGAAATGCCTCGTTCTAGAGAAACGGAACGTCCCTGAAACAGGGCTGTGTCTCTTCCCCAGCGAAGTGTCCCTAACCCCACTCTCCTGGACAGGCACGTCTGTTAACTCAGGGACTTGGTAAACTCCTATTTCCCCTTTACCGCTGGACTCACGTGTGTTAGTAACTAGGTGCAGTCTGCTGTACACCGCGACTCGCTGATGAGGACCGCCCCTGATGCTGAAGAGGCCTGTACCTGCACTGATATGAGTTCTTATCGACACTGTCCTGGTACAGATACTCTACACAGGAGACCCAGCTTGTGCTGATGTCTCGCCCCGTGTTTCTCAGTCCTGGTCCTTCAGGAGCGTTCCCTGCTTTAACCCCCCCCTGCAGCTCTGAGCGGGGCTTGTTAATGAGCTGGTGAGTCAATGGCTTTATTAACACTGCACATTTCCCATCAAGCCACTCCGAATGACTTTCCTAAGTCAGGGATGCTCAATCCTGCTCCTGGGGCTCCTCACATGCTCCTGAGTGTGGCTCCAACCTTGACCCAACACCCCTGATCCAGGTAATGAAGGTTCAGAGGCGGCTGAACAGCCAGGTGTGCTGGAACATTCCAGGATCAGGATGGAGCAGCCTGGTGTGACATCTTAGGCACACAGTCAGGAATTCCTGTCTAAATATTCCAGCGGCTGTATGCACCAGCTGCCGGGACAACTCAGGACACAATACTCACCACTACGACGGCCAAGCCAATGACGGTGATGATGCCGAAAGGCAGTAGGACCATACTCATACCGGCACCCTCCACTGAGGCCATGGGGAGCTGCGTGGAGTTGAAGGCGGTCTCGTTGGCCGCTACTGTGGCTGGATGGAAGGTGCTTCTGGACGTGGCGTTGTCCTGCTCGGTCCTGCTCTCCACTGTGCTGAGGACGAGTGGGCTGGAGGTGCTGGCTGGTAGAGTGGGCAGGTGGCTGGGGAACCGCACTGAGGCTGGAGTGAAGAAGTCAGGTTTGAGGGTGGTCAGAGACATGGCTGTGGATCAGGGTGGTGAAGGTGTCGGTCAATGGGGTTGCTCAGCCACTGAACACAGTGCTTGTCAGCCTTTGTTGGGTCACTCCTCCACCATGGGCTTCACCCGAGACAGCAGGTCTGTTAATGAACAGGAGAGCATGGCGTTTGTCCAGGCCTGTGAAAGATCATACGAGTCTATATCAGAGATCTGATCTACAGCTCAAACCGGCGAACACCAAACATCACGGGGAGAACCCGCCCGGCCTGGGGACGGAACCCCACCTGCTTTAACCCCTGGGTGACCTCCTGTCCTTAAAGACATTAGTGGTGGTGTTGTGGACTCACTGGACACTTGCTGGCTTCTGTACAGACTGTACACTGTGTGGTGTTAGTGTGTAGTGTTAATGTGTAGTACAGAGTGTACACTGTGTAGTGTTAGTGTGTAGTGCAGAGTACACACTGGGTAGTGTTAGTGTGTAGTGTTAGTGTGTAATACAGTGTACACTGTGTGGTGTTAGTGTGTAGTACAGTGTGTACACTGTGTGGTGTTAGTGTGTAGTACAGAGTACACAGTGTGTAGTGTTAGTGTGTAGTGTTAGTGTGTAGTACAGTGTACACTGTGTGGTATTAGTGTGTAGTGTTAGTGTGTAATACAGTGTACACTGTGTGGTGTTAGTGTGTAGTACAGTGTACACTGTGTGGTGTTAGTGTGTAGTACAGTGTACACTGTGTGGTGTTAATGTGTAGTACAGTGTACACTGTGTGGTGTTAGTGTGTAGTACAGTGTACACTGTGTAGTGTTAGTGTGTAGTACAGTGTACACTGTGTAGTGTTAGTGTGTAGTGTTGTAATCAGTTCAGATACATGAGAACTTCATGAGAACCTCTATAGCATAAGAACATAGTGTTTGGAGCTTCAGTGCTAGTTAGAAGTTTAGGTTCCTCATACAAGGTTCTACTCATAGCAGGTTCTCCTCATAGCAGGTTCCCCTTCTGTGTATCTTACAGCTCTACTGTAGAATGAAAGTGAAGACACCAAACTATAAACTAGCCCTTGTGGAATTATCCAGTCCACCTTAAACCCTCCAGAGTGGAAACCCATCCAGTTAGAGGGTGTACCCAAACTTCTGACTGGTAGTGTACGTTCCTGTAGGCCCACCTCCACCCTAAACCTCCACCAGGTCCAGAACATCTCACAGCACTCGTGACCCGGACACCCTGGGAGGTTCATCAGCATGGTCCTGAGTTACATCCACAGGTGTGTCTGTCCATCCTCCCACTGTGAGGAGACACCTCAACGCTATGGAGGTCTGAAAGGAGGTGTAGCTGAAGCTCCTCACTGAGAAAAGGAGACCCACACACCCAACAAAGAAGCTGCTGGTTCTCAGAGTGGGGAACCCTAACACCATCGCGTGTGAGGAGACCGGAGGCTGGACTGGAGGTACAGAGGGACTCCTGATGTAGGTGCAGTGGTGGAGGATTCTGGGTAATGAAATAAGAACCCCGCTCAGCGTCTCTCTCCTCTCAGGCGGAGCGTGTGTGTGCGTGCGGACACGGTGCAGGCTGTGTGTGGACATGGATGTTGGGCGCGATAGTGCAGGCAGGACCTGAGCTTCCTTCCACATCAGAGCCGTTAGGATGTGTGCGAGCGTGCGGGGGATGGATGCTGGGGCAGGAAAGAGGCTCAGCTTAAAATAGAGAAGTGAAGCGCAGGAGACAGAAACCAGGCTGAACAGAGTCAGAGTCTAACCACAGCCTGTCTCCCGCTCTTCCACATCTCCTCTCTCCTCTCTCTCTCTCTCCTCTCTCCTCTCTCTCACACACTCTCTCTCCTCTCTCTCTCTCTCTCTCTCTCTCCTCTCTCTCCTCTCTCTCACACACTCTCTCTCCTCTCTCTCTCTCTCTCTCTCTCTCCTCTCTCTCACACACTCTCTCTCCTCTCTCTCTCTCTCTCTCTCTCTCCTCTCTCTCCTCTCTCTCTCTCTCTCTCTCCTCTCTCACACTCTCTCTCTCCTCTCTCTCACAATCTCTCTCTCTCTCTCTCTCCTCTCTCACACTCTCTCTCTCTCTCCTCTCTATCTCTCCTCTCTCTCTCACACTCTCTCTCTCTCTCTCTCTCCTCTCTCTCTCTCTCTCTCTCTCTCTCACACACACTCTCTCTCTCTCTCTCTCTCCTCTCTCCTCTCTCCTCTCTCTCACACACACTCTCTCTCTCTCTCTCTCTCTCATCTCCGTCTCTCTCTCCTCTCTCTCTCTCTCTCTCTCTCCTCTCTCCTCTCTCTCACACACTCTCTCTCCTCTCTCTCTCTCTCACACTCTCTCTCCTCTCTCTCTCTCTCTCTCTCTCTCTCTCCTCTCTCTCACTCTCTCTCTCTCTCTCACTCTCTCCTCTCTCTCTCTCTCTCTCTCTCTCTCCTCTCTCTCTCACACTCTCTCTCTCACACACACTCTCTCTCTCTCTCCTCTCTCTGTCTCTCTCTCTCTCTCTCTCTCTCTCTCTCTCCTCTCTCCTCTCTCTCACACACTCTCTCTCTCTCTCTCTCTCTCTCTCTCACACTCTCTCTCTCTCTCTCTCTCACACACACTCTCTCTCTCTCTCTCTCTCACACTCTCTCTCTCTCTCTCTCTCTCTCTCTCTCTCTCTCTCTCACACACACACACTCTCTCTCACACACTCTCTCTCCCTCTCTCTCACACTCTCCTCTCTCTCTCTCTCTCACACTCTCTCTCTCTCTCTTTCACATACTCTCTCTCTCTCTCTCCTCTCTCCTCTCTCTCACACTCTCTCTCTCTCTCTCTCACTCTCTCTCCTCTCTCTCTCGCTCTCTCTCTCTCTCCTCTCTCCTCTCTCTCACACTCTCTCTCTCTCTCTCTCTCTCTCTCTCACACTCTCTCCTCTCTCTCTCTCTCTCTCTCTCTCTCTCCTCTCTCTCTCACACTCTCTCTCTCTCACACACTCTCTCTCCCTCTCTCTCACACTCTCCTCTCTCTCTCTCTCACACTCTCTCTCTCTCTCTCTTTCACATACTCTCTCTCTCTCTCTCCCTCTCTCCCTCTCTCTCTCTCTCTCTCACACTCTCTCTCTCTCTCTCTCTCTCACACACTCTCCTCTCTCTCTCTCTCTCTCTCACACTCTCTCTCTCTCTCTCTTTCACATACTCTCTCTCTCTCTCTCTCTCCCTCTCTCCCTCCCCCTCTCTCTGAATCCCGGTTCAGTGTGTGGAATGCTGCTGGTGTTAAGGACGGTGTGAACACAGCCATGAAGCTGAATCTGTATAAGCGTGTGCTGTGTGTGTCCGTAGGCTCCTGATCATCCGGAGTGTCTCCGGGAGTGAAGGGATTAATGGGGAGTTTGCACGGCAGTAACTCTACTGGGAGGACTTTACACTCAGTGTTGGAACATTGCTGTGAGGATCTGATTGAGTGTCAGCGTTGTTGGAACATTGCTGTGAGGATTTGATTGAGTGTCAGTGATGTTGGAACATTGCTGTGAGGATTTGATTGAGTGTCAGTGATGTTGGAACATTGCTGTGAGGATCTGATTGAGTGTCAGTGATGTTGGAACAGTGCTGTGAGGATTTGACTGAGTGCTAGTCATGTTGGAACATTGTTGTGAGGATTTGATTGATTGATTGGTACCATGCTGGGTGATATTCCCATTGAGTTTTAGTTGGGAATAAATGGGTTATCCAATCAAAAATGTTCCTTCATGGTATCTACGGAGACCCACCCAGCAAGCTCTCCCATTGGTCAGAACTTCAGGAGCCAGACTGAAAGCCTTACACACTGGATTAGCTGAGGAAGCAGCCAATCACGTTCTGATTAAAATGGGTGGGTTCAGTTTCAGAGGAAGAATGTAATTCTAGGCCCTTTGGAAGTTCTAGATACATCACTGTCTGGGAACACGAGTCACAATCTAGAATAAAAATATATGGAAATGTCTTTTACAGTCTTCAGATGTTCTGGAACAGATAATGCTCATGTGCACCAGCTTTAGCTTAGTGCTAACACCCTATGACTTTTCCCTAGAGGTGCTAGCTGTAGTTAGCGTGTAGATGGGTTGTTTGCTGGTTCTGAAGGCCTCATTCTAATAGCCTGGCTTCTCCTCTGTATGTCTGCGCGTCTCTGTGTGCCGTTAATTGCAGCGTGTCCCCTCCCCGAGGCAGCTGGGCAGCAGTGGGTGTTGTGGCAGGATGTGGGTACGTGAGTGTGTGGTGTGGGGAGAGAGAGTGGCAGCGCAGCGCGATACTGTACCCAGGAACAACAGTACTCAGAAACGAGCCCACGGAGGAAAGGAGCGTTTCGCAAGACAACACAGAGCTGCAGCACCTAGACCGTCTGTTTCTGTCTCACAGGAGTTCTCACACATGCAGGTTTTCCTTTCCTCTTATCTCTCTCTCTCTCTCTCTCTCTCTCTCTCTCGCTCTCTCTCTGTCTCTCTGTCTCTATCTCTCTCTCCCTCCCTCTCTCTCTGTCTCTCTCTCTCTCTCTCTCTCTCTCTCTCTCTCCCCCCCCCCCCCCTCTCTCTGGTTAGACAGGGTTCTGTGGATGGTAACTGCCAGCACCCACACGTTTTGTTGTACACAGTTGAACGAGACAGACTCATATGAGATCTGCCCCTTAAACTGTTGGCGCCGTATGCGGGCACCTGGACCCACATGTACCCAGCTAAAGGGCCTCTGTAACCGAAGCCTCTCAGAGTGGAACGGTGAGCCTTCCTCTCGGTCACTACGTCCTCACACCAGCCTTAATGGACTCCTGCACTGTTCGCAGTGGAGCCGGGTTCCACTCTCCCTCAGAAATCCTCTCCCAGCCCCGGTGCAGCCAGGAGGAGGGCAGCTGGCGTGTCCGGTGGTTCCTCCAGCAGGGACACACGGCTCGTCCGACTTGGCCGAAGCACGTCACACAAAGGTTGAATACACATTAACTCTATGAGCCTGAGCGCCTGTGGACTCGGAGAACGGTGCGGCAGGGGTCTGCACATCCCAACACGCTCTCTATCGCCCTGTCTACACTGTCGTGGTTCAAGAAGCCCACATTCCCCTGGGGGTTAACCCGGGACAGTCTGCTGGGTATAGATGGTTTAGCTGGACTGCCAGTCCCACCTGTGCCAGCAGAGGTCTCACTCACCGGGGAGCTGACCCCTAGCTAGCCCCTGTATTCAATCAGACGCCACCCTGTGTTCTGGGTGAAGTCCTGTTAGGTGTTGTCTGGGACTCGGAGTCATGTATCTCGTGTCTCCCGTTTTGTCCCGTGAGTGCTGGATCCTGGTTTTGGACCGTGAGTTCTATGATGTGGTGGTGGTTTTGACCCTGCCTGATGTGGATGTTGATGATGAGGCTTCTGAGTTCCCGGTAAACCTGCAGTTGACCACACATCAGCTGGAATGACCCCGCTGGTGAGGACACGGGCAGCGCTCCAAGCTGCATCCGGTGCTAACTCACTCCAGAGCCTCCCGATTCCTTCTGCTCCAACAGTAATGCTGATGGATGAGGATCAGAGTGGTGTGGCGTGTGGAGTAGCCTCAGTCCGGCAGCTGTCTCGATGTGAAGACAAGCGGGAGCAGACGGACTGAAGGAGCACATCATATAAGCTACTTACAGGGCTGTGAGGTATCAGCATAGGAGCCGGGGTTTATTAGGTTCTGCTGTTCTCTCTCCGGGGTACTAAGGTGCTAACTGTGAGATGTGTGAGTAACCCACACTGCAGAACTAATCAATCAGACTGCTGAAGGTCACGCACGTCCTTCCTGAATCAGCTTAATGCCAAACAGGACACATGTAGGCCAGGTCACTGTTAGCTTTACTGAAAGAGAGGAAACCCACACCAGCAGGATCTCAGCAGCACACGCCGGACTGTAGCTACAGGCTCCATGGCAATGAGGTGACTGTCACTGACCAGTCACTGATGATGTCATGACTGAAACCACAGGAGAAGGGAATCCTTTGCTACAGGCCATCTGGGACGAAGCCAAACTCCACAGGTCCAGAGGAACCAGAGCAGCTGACCCCGGGATCTCACTCATTTGTATCTGACGTAGGTGCACCTCAGGGTGGTCTTCAACCACACAGGACTTCAGGACAGTCTCCAGGAAAGCAGTGTTCGAGGGTCTTTAGATCAGGGCGGGAATGTCAGGATGCTGAGCCCTGGATCACACTGCTGGCATTCAGGGAACCAGAAATACGGACCCTGGAATCTCACACCTAGGGCGCACCCTAGGAGGCCTTGCCAGACGCAGCCGGGGCCGGACAGCCAGAGAGAACTCAGGGTTTACAGCGCGTCACATCGCTGGCCTGAGATACAGGACCCCGGAATCACCAGACTCCTCACCTGTCCTCTCTGAGACACCTTTCAAGACTGGAATATGTTAATGAGCTCTGTTTTGATTGGCTGAGTGCTGCATTCAAAAAGCCGTCCAGGCTGAAACAGGCTGGGGACTTTATCCTTTTTCCCATCTCTGTTTCTCAGGCTGGAATCAGGAGAACACGGACACAGGAAGGAGGGACCGGCCCTTTGACTACGGACACTGTCTCCAGAGAGGCCTCCGGTGATGCCGTTTACCCCGGGAACCACAGACTTGGTGGTGAATAAGAGGCGGTCTGTGAGTGGACGTGTGTACTCCCTGCTGAGTGCTGTTATCCGGTTACATAATCATGCAGAGTGACGTTCTTAAGGAGAAGACCGAGCCGGAGACCCCCGGACCGCCCTCTCGGCCTCTCTTTGTTGTTGTGCATGTGTGCGTGGTCCACACGCTTAATGAAGAACAGGTGAAGCTGCCAGCCAGTCACGGCTGCTGGCTCTGCCTAAGCCTCTCTCCTCAGCCAATCAGAGATCAGCCCAGGCCAAAGATAGCCGGACCAGCAGCGGCGGCCACAGCGCTCATGCGTACGCTCACGAGCCTCGGCCGGTCAGTGCCGCAGCGGTCAGGGTTTTTCTCACCTGAGTTCCGAACGGACCGCCCGTACCTTTCTACCGCTGGGAGCTACGGATAGGGCACTCACCTTATCACAGTGGAGCTGAGGATGAGCCCAGTCCAGACAGGGGACGGAAAACAGGAAAAATACAGGGGGGGTTATCCCCCTCCTCCTCCTCCTCCTCCTCCTCCTCCTCCTCTTCTCCTCAGCAGGAGAGAAAAGAGCTCCGCTGCTGTTAATGTGAACAGCTCGCCTGCCCCTCGCTTCTCCCCCCGGTGTACCTCCTCCAGCAGCCCCCAGTATCAACTCACACGTCTCTGCTCCCTTTGTAGTCCTCCGCTCCTCCTTCCTGCCCTTTATTCCTCCTGTCCTGTTCCTCGGCAGGCAGAGGCAGCTACATGGATGCTACTGTCCAGGAGCTGCTTGTTCCACCTCCCTCTGAGCACTGCTATTGGCTGGCCCCGGGCTGACGGGAGGCTCCTATTGGCTGAGGCACAAGTCTGTCGTTCTTAGCAGGATGAGGACAGGATTTAGCAGCCGAGCTCGGCAGATGCCTGATTGTATCCGGGTAGCAGGCTCAGGGATATTAACCCCTTACTGCCCTCAGTGCCGAATTTCCCACTGTTGTTATTCCTTTGGGTGGTTTATATGTTTTGCAGTTGTGTGAGAGAACACAGACACACCTATCTAGTACCTACAAAATGGTGTTATAAATATGTAATAAATGAGTCATAGGTTATTACCTATATCATATTAATCTGCTCGTACGACAGCGCAGGCTTTATTCTGAGGTGAAGCTAACCTACAGGAGACGGGAAAAACCTTCCGGTGTCGGGTTTCCGTCATCGTTGGGACAAGTTCTGGGAATAGGGTAACATCCATGATGCATTATCCTTATGCCATTTTACAGACAGCAGGTAAAGGCCTCTGGGGTCATGTGACCTGCTTTAGGCCCCCTAAATAGGGAACCCGGGCTGTGTTCGCTCGGTCCTGTGAATGAACGTGGATTCTGATTATTGAACACTACACGCAAGCTACCGCCTCTCTGTGACATCACATGCCTACTCCGGCCTGAACCGGCCACAGGTGTCGAACTGCCAGGTTGGTGAAGCTTGCTGGGTGTCTTTGTGAGGTTGTGAGTCCAGTGATGTCTGCTCTGAGGTTGTTGGAGGCGGTCGTAGGCTGGAGGTTGGGGAACCAGCGGTGCGACTGGAGGTTCACTGGTCTGATCACCAGAACCGACAATAACCTCTCAAACGGCCTTCAGTAAGACACCTGACCCCCACCGCTCCTCGGTGCTGTGGATAGGGCTGCTCACCATCCTGAGTGTGTGTGTGTGTGTGTGTGTGTGTGTGTGTGTGTGTGTGTGTGTGTGAGTGTGTGTGAGTGTGTGTATGTGTAGGTTTAAAACTCTGATGCCTACAAAGCCAAGAATGGACCAGCGCCTCCGTACCTTATGGCGATGGTGAAGAGTCGAGCTGTACCTCGACCCACCATCCCTGAGGACTCATGGAGGACAAGCGTCCAGACTCGTCTCTGTCCTGGCTCCCAGATGGTGGAGTGAACTCCCACTGGGCGTCAGAACAGCAGAGTCTCTCGCGGTCTTCAAACGCAGACTGCACTCTAAGAAATGAAACACTGATATTGTTCTCATTACATGAATGATTATGCTGAAATTACTCTCACTATTTAATTTTTTACTGTGAAAATAATCACGTTTCATTGCATTAAAATAATAGTATGAGATTTCAATGCAACAAAATACTGTAGATTCAAACCAATGTAACTAACTCACTTTAAACGCACTAGCCTTTGAACTGTCCCATCGCGTTTTCCGTACTCGCAGTTTCGCACATGCGCGGTATTCATGAGGCTAACGAGCAGAGGCGCCATTTTCACTCCCAAGCGCGCGCTGGACCCACAGGAGTGTGTCGGTTTTCAACGTCAGCCATCCGTCATTCATTCGGTAAGTACAAAGTTTTACTTAATAGTGCTTTTTTTTTTTTTTTTTAAACGGTACATTTGAGACAACAGATAAATGTTAATTGAGTTTTTTTCTGCTGTTATATTTTGACGGCGTTCAGGGCTTCAGACAAAAACGAATTGCTTAAGCAGTCAGTATGTATTTGTCACGTGCCAAATCATATCTTTGCCAACAACAAACTTGGGTTTGTTTGTAATGTCTTTAGGTTTGTCCATTTCAATTACGTTTAGAACTATTTCTGACTCTAACTATGTACCTTTTAGACAGAAATTGTGCGGTAAATGTGAGCCTGGGCCTCCGCCGCAGAAGGTACGAGTAACAGCCGCGTTTGGGATTTAGCCGTGGACAAACCACTATCTGCTAACTTTTTCAGGCACTGAGCTGGTACAGCTAATGTGGACTTTTTCACTACTGGTTACTGAGCTCAGCGGTGTGGGAGCAGTGGTGAGTGTTTATACAAGGTTTTAAGGGCGATTTTGAGGAATCTGCTCGTGAGATCAGCTCACACTGAGACAATATGGAGCTAAAATGTGTTGTGCGCGCGCGCTTTTTCAAAAAAAAAAGAGGGGGGGGGGGCAGGGAGCGGCAATCGCGCTCGGGCACGGTACAAGGCAACCAGGCCTAGTGTGAGTACACCCTTAATGCCTGATACACAGTACACGATTTTAGCCTGCTTTTTCAGTCGCCGACTGTCTTTTTTTTTATCGTCGACAAAAGAAAGAAACAACACTCCCTTTGGCTTCCTCCGCAATGTATGTGCTTTCACACAGCACACAGAGGCAGCTCCTCTAAAAACACCTCCAGCTCCCTCTGCAAAACGGACAGTCCCTGCTGGACTTGCGCATTCATCCACACTCTCCCTTTTCTTCATCCTTTCTTCGCTTCGTTTCAGCGCAGTAGCAACTCGTAACGCTTGTTTCTTGACGTTCATTTAGGAAATAACGTATCTTGTGAATGGCATCGCTGTTTCTCGCGTAAGTTTCTAACGGGTTCTCGTGACAACGTGTTTTGGAGAGCAGCCAGATGAGTCGCGACTAGTAAATGGTGTAATTGGTGAACCTCTGTCTCCGATCAGTCTTGTAGTGTGAACGGCACAACAACAGAAAGACTCATGATTACAGCAAAACCAGTCCTGTAGTGTGAACCAACAACCACCTGACCACTCAGTCATGTAGTGTGAACCAACAACCACCTGACCACTCAGTCATGTAGTGTGAACCAACAACCACCTGACCACTCAGTCATGTAGTGTGATCTGGCATAAGGTGGAAAGAAGCACTTGAATATACAGGGTGTGTCAAAAGTCTCAGGACACCCTTTTATTTCTGAAACGAAGGGAAAATGACATCTAAATACCTGAATATTTATCTGAATAAAATGTCAGGGTGGATGGGAACACTGTTTCCTGTAGCATTGGTGCCTGAACGAGACTTCTGTGCCATTTATGGTGGAACAGAGTGCAAAAATGTAACTGGCGTACCATTTTAGGTGGAAAAAAATGGACTAAAATGTTCTTTGTGCATGAGACAGCATTTAAAAAGTCTTATTTTATAAAGTTTAACTCCTTAAATAGTTTGTATAAAATAATAAATACAATTCTTGAAGACATAATAAAAATCTAAAATTGTTTTACAA
>JAMWET010006740.1:0-47500 GCA_024036415.1 Prochilodus magdalenae
CTTATGGTGATTCTTAACGAGTAAATTAAGGCCTTACAAGTTAATTACACTCGGAGACTTTACTACTAGAAGAAGTGCTAAGACTACGTTGGACAGGATTATTTGTGATACATTGGAATTTGAAACAAAATCTACAAAATGGATATTAAATGTAATATTGTTTTTTTAGAAGAAGTAGTTACTCATGAGGTATTTGGGAATTTCTGTGCTAAGACAAATACATCGGACCCGTCAGCAGGGTTAATATATCTACAAGCTGAATGATAAGTAGGAGTCACTCACTTCTAGACACTGCCTGGGTGTGGTCTCCCGGTTGGGAGTGGGTTATTAGAGCTAGCAATAGAAAACAAATCTTGTTATAACACCAAACCTCTATAAAGACACAACGTACAGTCATTTCCATTAACTGTGTTTGAAATATTGTTAATCATGTGACCACAATATTCACTTCACCAACACAGATCAGTGTAGAACTCACAGGCTGCTGTGGTTTTACTGGGGAGTGTGGACATGGCAGATGAAGCTACTCAGAACAGGGAGACAGAGAGCATGTAGTGGTTACAGAGCATGATGAGTAAAAATGGCAACACCTAAAATAACGGACACATTTGTGTGTTTCACAAGAAGCAGCTTGGTATAGAATATAATTATTCAGCTTTACACTGCTACAGAATGTTTGGCCTGTATAGAATAAAATGTTATTTATATTTAAAAAAGTGTTTTTATTGTCTTTACAGTCAGAATCAGCTCTGGTATCATTACTGGATGGTGATTCTTGACCTGTCTAACCAGTCTTAACGAGTAAATTAAGGCCTTACAGGTTAATTACACTCTGAGACTTTACTACTAGAAGAAGAACTTTTGCAGCTGCCACAGTTACTGTTTCCATCTATATGTAATATTTGGAAATTTCAGTGCTAAGACTACATTGGACAGGATTAAATGTGATAAGACACATTGGAATTTGAGGCAAAATCTACAAAATGGATATTAAATGTAATATTGTTTTTTTAGAAGACGTAGTTACTCATGAGGTATTTGGGAATTTCTGTGCTAAGACAAATACATCGGACCCGTCAGCGGGGTTAATATATCTACAAGGTGAATGATAAGTAGGAGTCACTCACTTCTAGACACAGTCTCAGTCTGGGTGTGGTCGCCTGGTTTGGAGTGGGATGTCAGAGCTATAAAGCAAAACAAATTCTGTTGGGGTTAGGGGTTATACAAACCCAAAGACACAACGACAAAGTCTTTCCGATTAACTGTGATTGAATTTTGGTTTAATCCATGTGATCCACAATATTCACTTTCCCAACACAGATCAGTGCAGAAAACTCACAGGCCTGCTCCTGGGTTGTTTCTGGGGAGTGGTGGACACTTGTCAAGGGATGGAGCTTCTCGGAACAGGGAGACCAGAGAGCATGTAGTGGTTACAGAAGCATGGAATGGGGTTAAAATGGCACCCCTATGGCACACCTAAAATAAACGCATTCTGTGTGTTTCATCAAGAAGCAGCTTGGTAATAGAATATAGGCATTCCAGGGCTTTACTTTAGGAATGTTTTAGGGCCTGTATAGAATAAAATGCTATTTTATATTGTAAGTTTTTTTTTATTGTTTGTTTACAATTCGAATCAGATTTATTTGACAAGGAATTTTAATTTTCTTTGCTTCCCACCTGGTCAGATTGAGAACTCCCACAACATCACATTGTGGTAGCAACATGGAGTCAGTTTGACCCACGCTAATGGGACCTGAATACCCGGTTATCGCCCATCAAATGGATTTTTATTTCCCCTGTATGTTGGCACTGTATGTTGGGTGTAGCTTAGTAAATAACAACCACTCCCCCACCAGGTGAATCAACCCCACCTACCCACCCGGGAGTCCAGCCACCACGTGTGGGAGGACTAGGGTTTTGAATCCCCGTCTGGGTGACTATGCTGTGCTACACCAATAAGACTCCTAGCACTACGCTGTCCCACGCCTGTAATATGAATAACCCTGTTAAGTCGCTCTGGATACGAGCGTCAGCTGAATGTATATATGTCGAGGTTTATGGGGGTTTAGACGGTGGGAAAGAGTGTGCTCGAATGCTGGAGATGATGTTATGGAGTGGTTTGTCACTCTCACAGTCAACACAGAACACAGCAGGAACTTACAGGCTGTTGTGGTTTCACTGGGGAGTGTGGGAACAGCAGATGACGCTACTGAGAACAGAGAACATGTAGTGGTTACAGAGCATGAAGACCAAGTACTCCAACACCTGAAACAACTCACACATTCGTGTGTTCATCTAAACTGGCAAACTGGGACCAACACAAAATGTAATGCTTAGTTCACCATATATAATCAATCGTTTCTATACTGTAAAAGTCTTGTTGAAGTTAAAGACAGACTAACCTGTGGTTGATTTGGGGGTTGTCCACTGCATTGTAGTTGTCGGAGGTGGTAAAAGAGGCAGTTCTGGAAATAAAGAAACAAACTAAAGTTACTGTGTGAATAGAAATGTGACGGCTAATAAACCCGTTCAGTGAGAGACATTTCATTTCAGACATTCATTAGGACTTCAGGACATACGTACTGCAACCAGAAGAAAGAAAAAAACATAACCTACCCAGTGCTCTCACTGGAGCTGGGAGAGAGTGAGGAGACAGGAACTCTCTGTGTGATACTCTCACAGAGTAGTAGCAAGTAACCCTGATGGGTTCAGGTGAACTGTAAATGCGATTTGCCCATGCGATCAGTTCAAAGACAGAGAGAGAGATCTGACAGGATGGACCTTTTACATGTCTCTCTCGACCCTCAGTATAGAAATAACACCGAGAGACTCCAGCAGAATACGGAGGAGTGCAGTTCAGCTGTATGTGGCTTCTCCCTGCAGGAGACACTGAGAGCCGAGGAGCATCTGAAACAGACAGAACCACCATCAAACACACACTGGACAAACCACGAACTGTAACAGTAAGAAAGGTGTGTTTAATTTCCTCCCTGAAATTCATAAACATACAGCGGAAATTGATTTCTATTTCTACACAAACCATTCAATTCAACACATTTTGGACACATGTCTGAATATTGATTGGTCACTTGACATTAATTTAGTCTGTTTGTGTAAATACTTCTCTCTCACACAGGCTCATTGTGAAGTATTGCCACTCTGTAGCGTACCGAGCGTTCTCTCTGTGTTTGATCTTGTTACTCTGGCTTTGATCCTGTTTTGATTCTCTGGTTTACTCCTCTGGTTTATCCCCTCTCTGCCTGGTCTGATTGTCTGCTTGGTTTGACCCCTGCCTATTTACTGACTCTGACTCAGTTTAGTCCTCTGATTGTATTTCCGTGTTCTTGGTGTTGCTGTGTTTCAGTACAACCTCTTTAATAAACTGTGCCTTGCTTTTAGTTTAGCACGCGTCACACTCTGTTTGTCCATCGTCACATAAAGAGTTAATATTCTAATTTTACTGTTTTATTTCTTCCTGTAAATGTTTGTACTTTATATACTGAGTTCAGCATTTCAGTTTTACTCCTGTCAACATCAGCACAAATGGTTTCTTGAACTGTCCTGATTAAGCTTGTCTGGTTTGACTCTGGTGTGTTGTAGCTCTTTGTGTCATGAAGCCCAAAATACCAGCCAAAAGCTGAAACCCCCACAAAACCACTTTTCTCAAAAAACACTGTTCTCAGCTGCCTGACATGGAGAAACTGGAACTCCAGCCCTTTTCTCTTTTACAAGATGACAGACTTGGGACGCCCTCACTCACACAACACACACAGAGCGAAAATCATTTCTAGTAGCTTACCGATGATGGTAACTGGAGCTGGTCGAGAGTCAGGAGAGATCCCTGCATAACTGGATTCACCCGCAGTGTAGAAACAAATAATGTTGATCTGTTGAGGTGAACTGTAGCCCCGTCCTGTCCACCTGATCAGTTCAGAGCCAGTAAGGGAGAGCTGACAGGTTTGTGAGGACTTTAGATTTGTCTTGTCTTCCTGAGGATAGAAGGAACACTGATGGATTCTTTCATACGGAGCCGTACAGCCCAGCTTTACTGAACCATCCTGTGCAACAACTGGAGGAGACACCGAGAGCTCAGGCAGAGGAAGATCTGCAACATACAGACCCAACATCATTCAGTGATTCAGCACATAAACTCAGATTACACTGAGGAACATGTTCAATGTAGCCGATTCAAACTAATATAGACTTATAAACAATAAGAGCTAATGAAAAATAAAATAAATGGAAAGGATTATTTTAATGGAACAATTAAAAATAATCAGACAAAACAAAACAAACTGGTACGGATAACTGAAAATGATTTGTGAGCTCTGTCTCAAATCAGCACTTCCTGTTTTAATTATATCAAATATTAAAATTCTAAATACATAAAATTAACTAAAGAAATGAAAAGAAAAACGTTCTATAAATCACAATCTAGAACCTACATAGTTCATCCATTCCAGCGACTTTACACATTAAAGCTCTTGGTTAAAAGGGTCATTAGTTCCCCAACGAACATCAACCATTAAAACCTCGTACATGTAAAACGAGACTTACTTTGTGGCCGAACTTCCAGAACTAGACAGAAGAAAGAGAACAGAGCGAGCCGAGCCATTTCACCAGCACCAGATGAAGAGAGAACATGGAGACCCCTAAACAGGCCACCCTCTCAGTATGGAGGTCACTGAACAACAGGAAAACCACACCTGGCTTTCAACTCCATTCCAACACGCCTCTTTGTTTCACTTCTGGTCACTTACAAAGATAATAACTGTCAAAGCAGAATCAGAACTGAAAGATACAGATGAAACATGAACGGAAGCTCGATTCTGGAGAGACATCCTTCATTATACATGTACTCTCCCCACATGAGCAGGTAGATCAGTACTCAGGTTCTCCACCAGGTGGATCCAAAGTTCCAGAATTCTACAGTATGTCATAGCTGTCCAAAGAAATACCATGTGTCTTGTTTCTGTAGATTTTTACTTTTATGCCTCATTTGATTACATATGCTGCTGTTTACACTGTGTGGGATTTTCATGGAGAATGGACTAACAGAAATGAACCAAAACCGCTCGGTAAGATGTCTGGTTCCATTGACTTCCATTCAAATTAAACAGCAGTAGCTCACAGCTCTGGTCCTGTAGCTCCACTGTCCTGGTCCTGTAGTTCTAAAAAGGGTCGTGCAACAGCTAAAAGTGAAGTGAAGAAATCATGCAGGACAAAAAGGTTTCAAGAGAAACATTGTAAATGGTGGGGTCAAAAGAGCCAGACAAGAAAGACACTGTCACCTCCCAAGACATTCCTTTATGTCAGCTACACAAGAAGCTTCAGCATTGAGGATGAATATAGAGAGGCTACAATGTTTACACTGACCAGCATCTGGCTCTGATCATTAAATCTCTCTACGGGTCGGCTCCACCTGTGCAGTTACTCCCTCCTGGATTAATCAGACTGTATCTAATAGATGTTCTACGCTGCTTCTCCTGTTCTATCTCTCTTCATCTGGGATCGACCTGAGGAGGTTGGGTTCCGCCCTTGAGCCTGCTTCCTCTCGAGGTGTCTTCCTTACCCAAGGGAGTTTTCCCTCACCACAGTTGCCTCTGATTTGCTCACGGAGTGCTTGGATCCAGTTTCCCTTTCCTACGTCTGCACATTAACTCCATGTTTTTCTTTTCCTTTATATAAAATTGTTTTGGTATATAGCCCAAGAGCTCCTCCACCTGGGGCAGGTCCTCTCCTCTTAGCCAGAGGGAGCATGCAGTCCTTTTTGTGATAGAGAAATTCCAAACTCAGGAACAGTGTTTTATATATATCTCAAGCTCTTATTAAAGAAGACATGACAGCACAATAAAGAGGTGTAGACTGTAATAGTTTATTTCTGAATACTTTATTTACATTTATATTTATATATACGACGTTCAAAGCCGAAGCTGCACTCAGTCACACATGTTCTCTGAAATCTTCAATAAAAACCACATGTAGAAAATAAACAGCGCATGTCAGTACTGATCTAGTCGGGCATCTGTAATGCTTGTTTCGGTGAAGCAGTTGTGCTCCTAATTCAAAGGCCTATTGAGCCGAATGTGAAAGTGCTGTTCAAAAAATAACTACAGCCTTCAGACCACAGAAGACCCCACAGCTGCTCTAACGAACTGTGGTAGAAGTCTGATTGGCACGCCTGTACGTAAACATGCAGCGAGCAGCAGATTCATTATAGATATCTCGCATCTCGTTACGGTAACACACCCAACAAAGACAGAAGATTTTCTCATGTGATTATTTTTATTATATGTTTATACCAGTTTACACTACAGTATGAACACGGTGTAACTTAGATTCACATGAGAAATCATAGATGTACACCAATCAGCCATAACATTAAAACCACATGGTCAGGACCACCACAGAGCAGGTATGATGTGGTGGACCATTCTCAGCACTGCTGGGACACTGACGTGGGGCTGGTATGTTAGTGTGTGTTGTGCTGGTGTGAGTGGATCACGTAGGACACCTACTCTGTCCTGTGGGGGTCCTGACCATTGAAGAACAGGGTAATACAGTATACAGAGAAACAGATGGACTACAGTCTGGACCTGTACACCTACAGAGGGTCCTATAGGGTCAGTGGAGCTGATAAACTGGATAAAGTTGAGTTTCTTTTAATATTAACAGTTAATTATATAAAGTGCAAAATCAACTTTACATATACAGTTTAAAAAAACAATATCAGACCAAAACTAGTCATAAACTGAATGACTGCTGCTGAATGAATTTTAAACTGTGTGACTGGGTCGAGTCTTTACACTACGATCTTGTTTAATGGAGGACCTGTAGCATATCAGTTCCGTACATCATTCAGGAAGCTGAGAGATTTCTCTTAGCTCTGAGTTTTCTCCTGGGTGGACAGGCTGTAGAGTACCGTTGTGTAAACTGTCGGGTCAGCACCTTCAGTGGGACATTCTGGACAAAAATAAAGGATAACAATTTATTCCACATTTGCTGGTGTACAGAAGTAAGGAAGGAACTGAGAGGAGAAGCTCAGTGGCAAAATGTTTTGCTCAAACATAAAGAGGATGTGAGCTCACCTTCAAACTTCCTAAAGCTCCCAGTTGTCTGAGTTCCTGAAAGTTAAATCATGACTGTAACTAAAACAGGGATTCTCATTTCTCCTGCACACCACACATTCAGATAATTAATGAACAGAGACTGTTACAGGGATGTGAACAGAGACTGTTACAGGGACAGGAACAGAGACTGTTACAGGGACAGGAACAGAGACTGTTACAGGGACAGGAACAGAGACTGTTACAGGGACAGGAACAGAGACTGTTACAGGGACGTGAACAGAGACGTGAACAGAGACTGTTACAGGGTCGTGAACAGAGACTGTTACAGGGACGTGAACAGAGACGTGAACAGAGACTGTTAAAGGGATGTAAACAGAGACGTGAACAGAGACTGTTACAGGGACGTGAACAGAGACTGTTACAGGGTCGTGAACAGAGACTGTTACAAGGATGTGAACAGAGACTGTTACAGGGACGTGAATAGAGATTGTTACAGGGATGTGAATAGAGACTGTTACAGGGTCGTGAACAGAGACTGTTACAAGGACGTGAACAGAGACTGTTACAAGGACGTGAACAGAGACTGTTACAGGGACGTGAACAGAGAATGTTACAGGGACAGGAACAGAGACTGTTACAGGGACAGGAACAGAGATTGTTACAGAGACTGGTACAGGGATGTGAATGGAGAGGAACAGAGACTATATTACAGGGACAGCATTCAGTTTTATTTTTTACAGGGCACAGAGTCTTCAAGACTTTTACAGTACAAACCTCCGAACCCTGTGTCGCTACTCTGGTCTCTGATGTGAATGGAGACAGTCTTACAATGTTTCTAGCTTGACTCCGCTGTTTTTTCTGTTAATTATTTGGTGTCGGTGTAGCTCACAGAGTCTTCAACTACTCAGGGTGCCACCTCTACATGTGGGAGACTGGGGTTCCTCCCCCAGTGTGGGCTGACTATCTGGCTACACCAATGATGCTCCATTTCTACACTACATCTGCCTACATGTAATTTCTAGCTGTGAAACTGGGCTCGTTTTTTCTTAATGACTTTTGGTGTCAGTAAATATCAGTTCATGAACTTACTGGTGAATCTGCAGAGACAGATGATCATCACTCCAGCCAGTAAGATGGAGACACAAGAAGCTGACAGCATTAAGACAAGAATCATTCCTGAAAAATGAAGAAAGTTAAAAATCAGCATTAAAAACTGCTCTGGTGTTCAGCTGTGCAGTGGGGTTGTCTGATTCGTTTTGTCATGTGACTGCTTCCACTTGCTGCATTATTCTGGTTTTCTAGTAGTGTGATGGTGGATAAGGAATTGTTGTAGACAAAAATGTTTGTCTATTTGCATCCAGGGGAAATAAATAAAAGCAACAAGCGAAGATAACAGACACCTACTAGTTTTCACGAGCCAACTAATGCCCAACAAGTTAATTAAGTTCTGAGACTTTTCAGATAGATAGATAGACAAATAGATAGATAGATAGATAGATAGATTATTAGTCACTCACTCCTAGGCGGTGTCTGGATGCGGTGGTCCTGTCGGGAGTGGGTTATTAGAGCTATAAAAGAAAAGAACATTCTGTTATTAACAAACAAAACCTCTACAGAGTTTGAAATATTGTTGATCATGTGACCAAAATATTCACTTCAGCAACACAGAACAAGGCAGAAACTCACAGGCTGTTGTGGTTTCATAGGGACGTGTGTACACGGTAGATGAAGCAGCTGTGAGCAAAGAGACAGAGAACCAAACGCTTTTTATTGTCAATAAAAACATTTATTACATGATCAGGTCATTTTTTAAGGTAATTTGTCCATGAACTGTAGCGTACCTGTCCCTCAGGTGAAGAGTTACCAGTAAATGTATCAGGGATATTCAGTGTAAGACACTCACCTGTAGGGCTGTATGTGTCACTGCGTGGAGAGCGGACGGTTGACTCGGAGGATAGCGAGAAATCACAGGCCATCTCTCGGCTCCTTGCTGACTGCAGACGACTGCTCAAATCAGTCTCATGCATTAGGAACCTACACGCCAGCGAGCTGGAACTCGTCCTTTGAGACATTATCCACTCTAACGTCTCATCTCCAATGTAGAAATTACATCCAACATCAGCACCGAGTGACTCGTACAGGGAAATCTCACAGACAAGAGAGAACTCACGGCGCCGCTCATCATAATCCACTCTCACTGAGGGCACTGTTACCAGCAGTGATGTAAAGAGTGACCTACCCCGTCCTCTCACTGGAGCTGGGAGAGAAACAGAGGAGACATAAACAGTCTGTGTGACACTCTCACAGAGTATTAGAACATACCACTGATTTAAGATCTTCAGCTCTAAGGAGTCCATGGTTGCTGAGTGTTAACACAAAGTTTGAAGAACTAGAACAGTTATTAAGCTCCGGAGTCATTACTGGATGGTGATTCCTGACCTGTCTAACCAGTCCTAACGAGTCTGTTAAGGCTTTACAGGTTAATTACGTTCTCATCTAAATAGAATATTTGGGAATTTCAGTGCTAAGTGTAGTGTCCAGGTGCGTGGTGAATAATCAGGCATTAGTGTGTCTGAATGGAGCTTTATTCCTCGCACACACTAGCTAACATGGCGTGGCTGTTCTACCTTAACTCTTCCTCTAGTGCTACACTAGCAGCCTCACTCTGTAGCGCAGCAGCGACCTCTAGTGTCCAACATGCAGAATATAGAGCACAACAATAAGACTAATACACACGTCCGCAGGGTTAATATATCTATAAACTGAATTATAAGCAGTAGTCACTCACTTCCATGCGGTTTTTATGTGACGCATGTGGGGAAAAAAGGGAAATGTAAAAAAAAGTCCTTTTCCACTTTAATATTATTGTTAAGGAGTTTATTTCTGTACACGAGCTATTGCTCGGTTATCGATTGGTTGAGCCTAAGTGATCGATAAGCGATGGGTTCGGACTGAGCGAGGGGACCGGTATAGCGCGCGCTGGGTTTGCTTCACTCACAGGAATGCAGCTGTTAGCAGTACTCAGCGTCCTGTGTTTATTTCTGCAAATATTGTTTATCCTTCCCTCTCTGGTACGACCAAGTGAATAAAACAGACTGTGAAATGTACATAGAGACACTCCTGAGAGTAAAGTATCGTTTGGTGGCCGTTTTAAAGGCGTAGTTACCCAGTTTAGTCGATGTTTCTTAGCTAAATGTAGCTAGCTTAGCCTATTAGCATGGCGCTCCGGCGGGAGTTCGGTTTAGCTCTGAGGCGCTGTTTATACGTTTCTGCTGAAGCTCAGGTTATTTAACTTGTAGAGTAAGTAATGGTAACCGACCGAGCAGCCCAGTAAAGCCAGTTGAACAGGTCTATGTTCAATTGTGAAGCCAGTTGTGGTGTTGGAGTTCGTTGGTCCAAGATGTTCATTTAATATGTAACTAGTTTAGTTAATATGAGGTTTGTGAAGCTCAACAGCTGTAAATATAAAGGTTGTGAGATATATGTTTAGAAAATATGAGAGAACGTGCTGAGTATTACTGGCGACTGTTTAAATAAGAGTGTGAGAGATTGCACTGAGCAGGTATTTAATTTGAATTAACTTATAGCTCCTGTGTTTAATGTATTTATTTATTGTTGTTTTTCTCCTTTAAATAAGCTGTGAATTGTGTTATTTCAAGGTTACCAGATGTGTGCTAGCTCTTCTTATTGATAGTATGCAAGTCTTTCTTTATATATATACCAAGATACGTATTAAAAAAAGTGGAATGTAATGAATCTTGAATCTACGTACGAAACCATCACTCATGAAGTAATGCAGCTGTGAGCAGTACTCAGTGACGTGTTTGTTTCCTGCAAATATTCCTTATCCTTCCCTCTCTCAGGGGTGCAACATTTACAGAGCAAGAAGAACAAATACACCAACAACCAGAGCACGCTGGGCTCATCATGGAGCGGGGCCTAAAGACCCAGGAGCTCTGACAGTGTTTCAGACAGAGGGTGAGTACAGATGTACAGTATGAGGGAAGTGTGAGCATGTGACACTATTCTAGTAGAACACAGAAATACTATTAGCATCAATAAAGCAATTACAGCTACACAGTCATTTTTAACCATCTCTATATATAAATCTCTATTATATAAATCGTCTCTGCTGGATCCTTATTAATCCCTACCTAGCTTCCTGACAGCCAGTAGCAGCACATTTAATCATTTTCCTGTATCTTACTCTTACGTGTCTTCAGGAATGACACTCACAATCACTTGACTCAGATCACTTTAATTAGCCAAGTATGTTCACACACACACTATTTCTCAGTATAGCGTATACAGATAGTAAAAAAAAATGTTGTATAAATATTATAAAATAAAATAAACTTCTTAATATTTATAAAAGTCTTGTTGAAGTTGAAGACAGACTAACCTGAGGTTGATTTGGGTGTTGTCCACTGTGTTGTAGTTGACGGAGGTGGTGAAGGAGGCAGTTCTGGAAATAAAGAAACGAACATACTCCCACTAAAAGGAACCGCATGGATAAACCTAAAGTTACTGTGTGAATCACGGCTAACAACCCTGTTCAGTGAGAGACATTTCATTTCAGACATTCATCAGGACTTCAGGACATACGTACTGCAACCAGAAGAAAGAAAACAGGACCTACCCAGTGCTCTCACTGGAGCTGGGAGAGAGTGAGGAGACACGAACTCTCTGCGTGATACTCTCACAGCGTAGTAGCAAGTAACCCTGATGGGCTCAGGTGAACTGTAAATGCGATTTGCCCATGTGGTCAGTTCAGAGGGAGAGAGTGAGATGTCACAGGATGGAGTTTTCACATATCTCTCTCGACCTTCAGTATAGAAATAACACCGAGAGACTCCAGCAGAATACGGAGGAGTGCAGTTCAGCTGTATGGGGCTTCTCCCTGCAGGAGACACTGAGAGCCGAGGAGCATCTGAAACACACAGAACCACCATCAAACTATACACACTGGAAAACCATGTACTGTAACAGTATAGAGGTAATATTCTAATTTCTTCCTTAAGAATTATTTGCAGTGGCATTTAGTGGCAATTCATTTTACCCCACTGCTTTTCAGGCTGTTTTTGTTGCCTCTACGACCGATTTATTGTTGCTCATATTTCCAAAATGGGAACTTTAGGAAGCACACTTGCAACATATTCCTTACTGCCCATCTACTGGTAACCCTGACACACCTTCACCCAACACACAGAGAGCTAAAACTGTCAACTCTGGTCACTCTAAAACATCCTGGTCCAGTCTAGCTTGTAAACATGGATCTACCAGCTTGTTCTACCAGACTCTGGATTAAACCGATACAGTTTAACCAGTGACATTGTAAGAATGACCACATTAGTGCAAGGACTAAGCTGGGCTTATCATGGGGTGGAGCCTAACAACGCAGGAGCTCTAACAGTGTTTCAGACAGAGGGTGAATACAGATGTACAGTATGAGGAAAATATTGAGGTTTCGGGAAAATAGAACCCAAAAATACTATTAGCAACATTAAAGCTATTACAGCTACACAAAAATCTGATCTGATTTATCAGTACCTACGGTTACACTATAGTTTTAGACTTTAACTAACAATGTAAATGACTCTTAGAATAGAGGAACCCTGAGGAGCCCTGGGTTTATACGTGACTGTAAACAGGAGATCATTTCTAGTAGTTTACCGATGATGGTAACTGGAGCTGGTGGAGAGTCAGGAGAGGTAACTGAATAACCGGATCCACCCCCAATGTAGAAGCAAATAATCTTGATCTGTTCAGGTGCACTGTAGCCCCGTCCTGTCCACCTCATCAGTTCAGATACAGTGAGGGAGAGCTGACAGGTTTGTGAGCTTTTAAGATTTGTCTTGTCTCCCTCAGGATAGAAGGAACACTGATCCACTCTTTCATACCGAGCCGTACAGCCCAGCTGTACTGAACCATCCTGCGCAACTACAGGAAACACAGAGAGCTCAGGCCGAGGAAGATCTGCAACATACAGACCCAACATCATTCAGTGATTCAGCACATAAACTCAGATTACGCTGAGGAACATGTTCAATGTAGCCGATTCAAACTAATATAGACTTATAAACAATAAGAGCTAATGAACAATAAAATAAATGGAAAGGATTATTTTAGTTAATGGAACAATTAAAAATAATCAGACAGCAAACAAAACAAACTGGTACGGATAACTGAAAATGATTTGTGAGCACCGTCTCAAATCAGCACTTCCTGTTTAAATGATATCAAATATTAAAATTCTAAATACATAAAACTAATAGACAAAAATTAACTAAAGAAATGAAAAGAAAACGTTCTATAAATCACAATCTAGAACCTACATAGTTCATCCATTCCAGCAACTTTACACATTAAAGCTCTTGGTTAAAAGGGTCATTAGTTCCCCAACGAACATCAACCATTAAAACCTCGTACATGTAAAACGAGACTTACTTTGTGGCCGAACTTCCAGAACTAGACAGAAGAAAGAGAACAGAGCGAGCCGAGCCATTTCACCAGCACCAGATGAAGAGAGAACATGGACACTCTTACACAGGTCACTCACTCAGTATGGAGGTCACTGAACAACAGGAAAACCACACCTGTCCACTTCTGGCTTTAACTCCAGTGAAAGCCACTTTGTTTCACTTCTGGTCACTTACAGAGGTGATAACTGTCAAAGCAGAATCAAAACTGAAAGATACAGATATAAACATGAACGGAAGCTCGATTCTGGAGGGACATCCTTCATCATACGTACTCTCCCCACATGAGCAGGTGGAAGATCAGTACTCATGTTCTCCACAAGGTGGATCCAGAATTCCACAGTATAATTATGAACTGCAGGAGCTCACAGCTCTGACCTGTAGCTCAGCTGTCCTGGTCCTGTAGTTTGAAAAAGGCTCGTAGATCAGAGAAAAGTGGGGAAGAAATCATGCAGGACAAAAAGGAAAAAGAGAAATACTGTAGATGGTGGAGCCAGACATGAAAGACACTGCCGAGACATTTCTTTATGTCAGGTACAGAAGAAGCTTCAACATATGAATACAGAGATGCCCTGAGATCACTGACAAAAAGCCAAACCACAGGGATCAATAACACTGATACAGAAATACTTCGAGATTCTGAACCAGATTCAGTCATGACCGGATTGTGTCCACCAGCCTGGAAAACCACTCCATGGCGAGTCACCTGCAGGTCCCTTTATATCCCGGTACCAAAGAAAGAAGACCATACAGAACATACAGTTTACCTTCTTCTAACAGTCTAGAGTCAGGACAGATATGACTCGCACCTCCCAGGACATGTGGAAGGTGTCGCCATACAGATCGTCCACACAGGGCCATATGAGAGCTCCAGAACTGAAGTCATAAACTTCAAACTGTAAATAAGCTGTTGCTGAATTTAAAATGTGCTATATGTTCGGCCTGCTGTCAGGTTAAATCGTGTGGCTGGAGTGACCTGCTTGCTGTCTTGGCCCTGGCTGTTCTCTCCTGCTGCTGTTCAAAAAAAGGTATTCGCTTAAAGCACGTCTTTCTCTGCACCATCACCTACATACAGTAAGAGTAGAAGGACTGGAGGAAAATGACTGGGGATTCAGGAAACACCAATAACCACTGATATGCAGATAACATACCACTGATAGGAGAACACCAGGAAGACCTAAAGGCCCCTATAACTAAAGTTTAACCACAGTGAAAATGTGGGCCCTCAGCTCAATATACAGAACAACAGATGAAGGAAACACAGGACAGAACTGTCCAGGGACGAGATGAATGGAGTCAATCAAAGAGATCACAAGCAAAGGATTGGGAAAACCTATCCATGTGGTTGCCTGGAGTCGGAACTGACTTAAAGGACTAAATAATAATAAATAGGCTAATCCATTTGTGTTGTATGGATTATATTTCATCCACCCATATTGCAGTAGGGAAAGCAGAGAAGCCCAGACGGCCCTGTCCCTCACCAAGTCCTCCAGCTCATTCTGCTCATTCCTCCAGCTCAACCTGGAGAGACAGCCCTCCAACAGGTCCTCTAGCTCTCATCCCAGTTGACCGTATCTGGTAAACTTCCAATGGGAGGTGACTGGGGGATCCTATCAGATACCAAACCCACCTCCTTCTCTTTATGTAGTGAGTAGAGCAGAGGCTTTACTTTGAGCTCCTCATTGAGGACTGAGCTCGTTAACCTATTTAAGCAGAAGGTGGCTGGCACCCTGTGGTGGAACCTCATCTTCACCTCCTGGTAACCTGGGGCAGGTCCTCTCCTTGTAGCCAGAGGGAGCATGCCTTCCTTTTTTTGCAGGAGAAATTCCAAACTCAAAGTTTTCTCTATATCTCAAGCTCTTATAAAAGAAGACATGACAGAAAAATAAAGAGGTGTAGACTGTCATAGTTTATTTCTGAATACTTTATTTACTCTTTTATTTATTTTCCTTCTTCACCTTCGACATCCAAAGTAAAACATGAAACAGCGCATGTCAGTAATGATCTAGTCAGGTTTCGGTGAAGCAGTTGTGCTCCTAATTCAAAGGCCTATTGAGCAGAATGTGAAAGTGCTGTTCAAAAAATAACTACAGCCTTCAGACCACAGAAGACCCCACAACTGCTCTGAAGAACTGTGGTCTGATTGGCACGCCTGTACGTATGCAGTGAGGACTGGTGTCTGGTTTCGAAACACCTTTGACATGCTATTCAAACTCAGCAGGACAAACAGTTACACTCTAGATGTCTCGCATCTCGTTAAGGCAAGACACCCAACGCAGACAGATGGGTTTCTCATGTGATTATTTTTATCGTATATTTGTACCAGTTTACACTAAAGTATGGACAAGGTTCAACTTAGAGTCCCTTGAGAAATCATGTGTTCTCAGACATGTAAGAGTGACGACGTTGGGTGGTGGGGCAGGGACACTGACACTGTTGGTATGTGTGTTGGGCTGGTGTGTTAATTTTTATAAAGTGCAACATCAACTTTACATATACAGTTTAAAAACAATATCAGACCAAAACAGTCATAAACTAAATGACAGCTGCTGAATAAATTTTAAACTGTGTGACTTGAGTCTTTACAATATGATCTTGTTTAATGGAGGACCAGTAGCAGATCAGTACCGTCCATCATTCAGGAAGCTGAGAGATTTCTCTTAGCTCTGAGAGTTCCTCCTGGATGGACAGGCTGTAGAGTACCGTTGTGTAAACTGTCAGATCAGCACCTTCAGTGGGACATTCTGGACAAAAATAAAGGATAACCGTTTATTCCACATTTGCTGGTGTACAGAAGTAAGGAAGAAACAGAGAGGAGAAGTTCAGTGGCAGAATGTTTTGCTTATATATAAAGAGGATGTGAGCTCACCTTCAAACTTCCTAAAGCTCTCAGTTGTCCGACTTCCTGAAAGTTAAATCATGTCTGTAACTAAAACAGGGATTCTCATTTCTCCTGCACACCACACATTCAGATAATTAATGAACAGAGACTGTTACAGGGAGGTGAATAGAGACTGTTACAGGGACGTGAACAGAGACTGTTACAGGGACGTGAATAGAGACTGTTACAGGGACGTGAATAGAGACTGTTACAGGGACGTGAACAGAGACTGTTACAGGGACGTGAATAGAGACTGTTACAGGGACGTGAACAGAGACTGTTACAGGGACGTGAATAGAGATTGTTACAGAGACTGGTACAGGGATGTGAATGGAGACAGTTTAAATATATTTGACTCCGCTGCATTCTGTTTTATTTGTTGTCTGCACAGAGTCTTCAACTCTTTTGGAGTACAAACCTCCGCCCCCTGTGTCGCTACTCTGGTCTCTGATACTCCATTTCTACATCATCTGTACATTATGTTTCTAGCTGTGAAACTGGGCTCGTTTTTTCTTAATGACTTTTGGTGTCAGTAAATATCAGTTCATGAACTTACTGGTGAATCTGCAGAGACAGATGATCATCACTGGAGCCAGTAAGATGTTGACACAAGAAGCTAACAGCATTAAGACAAGAGTCATTCCTGAATAATGAAGATATATAAAAATCAGTATTGGACATTAAAACCTGTCTTGTGATCACTTCCAGTGACCTCTGTTACGATCAGCTGTGCATGTGGGGTTGTATAATTGGTTCCTTTTGTCATGTGACTGCTTCCACTTGCTGCATCACTCTGATTTTCTAGTTGTGTGATGGTGGGTAACAGATACCTACTAGTTTTCAAACCTGCCTACAGAACAGTGAGGTGCAGAACTTAGTTATTAATAAAATTTCAGATCAATTTTTTGTAAACCAGCGATAATGAGGAAGTGTTAACACATCCTTAAAACTGAATGGACACAAGACTTCAATCAGATATAGTCTTCAGCCATCAGGTTAGAGAAGCCCATTGCTGTTGAGTGTCAGCATAATTCGTGACCCATCGGATTAGTCTTAATAATCCAATTAAAAACAGACAAGTTAGTTAAGTCCTGAGACTTTTCTGATAGACAGATAGATTAATAGATATTTACAATATAATGGGTTAATATATCTACATCTGATTAGTATATATATATATATATGATTAGTCACTCACTACTAGACGGTGTCTGGATGCGGTGGTCTGGTCGGGAGTGGGTTATTAGAGCTATAAAAGAAAAGAACATTCTGTTATTAACAAACAAAACCTCTACAGAGACGGTCATTTCCACTAACTGTGTTTGAAATATTGTTGATCATGTGACCAAAATATTCACTTCAGCAACACAGAACAAGGCAGAACAGGCTGTTGTGGTTTTACTAGGAAGTGTGGACACGGTATATGGAGCAGCTGTGAGCAAAGAGACGGAGAACCGAACACTTTTTATTGTCATTACAAACAGAATCTGAAACGGATTTATTGTCTAAGTATGTTGACTTTTCTTGATCCATCTGATCAGTCTTAATGAGATACTGAAGGCCTATCAGGTTAATTAGGTTCCAAAAAAAATGAACTGTGAGGGCAAATAAGCCTTCACGATTTCACATGACTAGAACACACAGAATTGGCACTTGCACAGGGAATTCCTTTCTCAATATAGCGTGTATAAAGTTGTGACATTTCAAGATTAAGATAAGTAAATGTCAACTGGATTAGCATGTGGGGTTTTGAATTAAACACCTGCTCATTACTGTAGTTTCAGGTCAGTTATGTCATTATACTGTTTTGTTTTTTTCTCTTTAATTTATTTTTAAGGTAATTTGACCATGAGCTGTTCATTAATGTTCAAGTGTTGCTTTTAACTGCATTATTAAAAAGTCGACGTGTGTATTTAAATGAATATAAAGAATGACTGCAGTGATTAATGATCAAAAATTGTAACAAAAACAGACAAATGCTCTTTATCAAAGCCAATAGGAGAGATGCACCGCCAGCGATCTGTCGAGCTGACAGAACAGAATGACACAAATGATGCAGCGGTATTAATAACATCTATTACAGCAACTTATTTACAGATGAGGAGTCTCTTGAGTCTCTGGGACGTGACCAGAAGTGCTTTGATATCTTTGAGACAACAGTGAGCTTCATGTTCAGGTCTTCAGCTTAGAGAAGCCCAGTGCTGTTGAGTGTTAGTACTATACCTGACCCATCTGATCCATCTCAACAAGCCTAACAATTTCCAAACCTGGACATAAGAAAACTACACCTTAGTTTCTAATGGTGGTCCAATGAAATATGAGTGTGCCCCTTTTTTGGCGTACCTGTCCCTCAGGTGAAGAGTTACCAGTAAATGTCTCAGAGATATTCAGTGTAAGACACTCACCTGCAAGGCTGTATGTGTCACTGAGTGGAGAACGGACGGTAGGGTCAGAGTATAGCGAGTAATCACAGGCCATCTCTCGGCTCTTTGCTGACTGCAGATGACTGACCAGATAATTCTCATGCATTAGGAACCTACACGCCAGTGATCCAGACCTCATTCTCTGAGACGACATCCAGATCAACTTCTCAGGTCCAACGTAGAAATCACACCCAACATCAGCACTGAGCGACTCGAACAGGGAGATCTCACAGACAAGAGTGAACTCACAGCGTTGCTCATCATAATCCACTCTCACTGAGGGTTTATTACCTGAAGACAGATCAGTGGAGCGGTGAAGATCATTCATATGACTGTACTAATGTTACCAGAAGTGATATAAACAGTGACCTACCCAGTGCTCTCACTGGAGCTGGGAGAGAGTGAGGAGACATAAACACTCTGTGTGATAATCTCACAGCGTAGTAGCACATAACACTGATGGGCTCAGGTGAACTGTAACTGCGATTTGCCCATGTGGTCAGTTCAGAGGGAGAGAGTGAGATCTGACAGGATGGACCTCTTACATGTCTCTCTCGATCTTCAGTATAGAAATAACACAGAGAGACTCCAGCAGAATACGGAGGAGTGCAGCTCAGCTGTATGGGGCTTCTCCCTGCAGGAGACACTGAGAGCCGAGGAGCATCTGAAACAGACAGAGCCGCCATCAGACAACACACACTGGACACACCACGTACTGTAACAGTAACAAAGGTGTGTTTAATTTTCTCCCTGAAATTCATAAACATACAGCGGAAATTGATTTCTATTTTTACACAAACCATTCAATTCAATACATACTGGATACATGCCCTGATGTATTAACAGTAAAGAGTTAATATTCTAATTTTATTGTTTTATTTCCTCCCAGAAATGTATGTACTTTATATACTGAGTTGCATTTTAGTTTTACTCCTGTCTCTCATCCCTTCGAACCAACAGTTTTGTTACTGTGCCTTCATGACTGAATCCGTGGGAGATGGTTTCTCCCTGTCTCCCTGTACTGGTGTCTTCCACAATATTAAAAACTGACCAGATTTATTAGTATCTACAGTCACACTTTAGATTCTTTAAGGTTTATAAAAGGATCCTAAAATAGAGGAACCCTGAGGAGGCCTGGGTCTACGCCTGACTGTAAACAGGAGACCATTACTAGTAGCTTACCGATGATGGTAACTGGAGCTGGCCGAGAGTGAGACGATGTCAGATTACTGAATGTCCCCGCGATGTAGAAGCAAATAATGTTGATCTGTTCAGGTGAACTGTAGCTCCGTCCTGTCCACCGGGCCAGTGCAGAGCCAGTGAGGGAGAGCTGACAGGTTTGTGAGGGTTTTACATTTGTCTTGTCTCCCTCAGGATAAAAGGAACACTGAGACACTCCAGCAAACGGAGCCGTACAGCCCAGCTGTACTGAACCATCCTGTGTGATAACTGGAGGAGACACTGAGAGCTCAGGCCGAGGAAGATCTGCAACATACAGACCCAACATCATTCAGTGGTTCAGCACATAATCTCAGATTACACTGAGGAAACGTGTCAAGGGGGATTTAAAAATATAGTTTTAGTTATATTTATTTTATCGGCATAATATAATTGTGCATCTTCTTTTTTATAGTATTTATATTTTGTAAAATATTATTACATATACAAACAATAAAATTCAATGAACAATAAGACACTAACAACAATAAAACAAACTTTGTTTGTTTTTGCTTTGTTTATTTAATTAAGAAGACGAATAAAACGACCACCTACTATTGAACCAAACTCTCGACTACAGTCAGACTAAAATTAGGAATGAAAAGCCCAGTAACGTCAATCAAACAACTGCTGAATTTTCAATACAACTTTAAATAGTTTTTTTCCTATTGGTCATTTTACTGTCCAACTAAAAACACAAGCAATTAGACATGCATTACATGTGGAGTAAAATACCAGCAGATTGTAAACACTGTATAGTTAATCTATCCAGCGATACTGGTTACTCACTCTGTGGCTGAACTTCCAGAATCAGAAGGAAAGACAACAGCATCAACAGAGCCATTTTACAAACACAAGCGGAAGAAGCAAAAGCATGAAGGCTCTTACTTTAAACAGTTCAGTAAAGAAAGACAGGAACAGGAAACCCCCATCTGTCCACTTCTGGTCTTTCAACAGCAAATGAAAAAGAGGTCTGTCCTCTTCAGGTCTTTCAGCAGAAACAGAGTGATGTCTCCATTTATTTACGAAGACGTGAACAGTCCAGGCAAAATCCACATCATTATACAAGCATCTGCATTCTCACCACAAGTTTGTACTGATCATAGCAGTAATCATGTTGTCCAAGTCCTGCATATCTGTTAATACACTGTTAGACTGTTAAGAGAACTGAGTACATTTTACTCAATGCAGTTACTTTTTTTTCATTTGCAACATACTATTATTAAAAATATATAAATTATAATTAAACTATATTTTTAACAAGATTAAATCAAGAGGATGAAACTAGCAATAAAATATTTTTACAGATTTACAAATATTTACACATACAAGACACATATTTTTATAGATCTTGCTTTGATTTAATTATTAATGGTGCAAAGGTGCTGGTAAATTAATGTAAAATATGAATTGTACGAATTGTACAAACAAATTGTTATAAATTGTACAAACCGATTTCCTTGTGAGGTGTCCTGACATGAACTGGAAATATCACGACTGGGTGCTCAATCCATCTACACATTAAAAGCCCGGTTAAATTTCTTTAAGCCTTTATGGTAAAGGTGCATGCAGCACCATCTGTCACCAGCAGGGGGCGATGCATGCCCAAGAGCTCCCAGGGTAATCGGCAATGATTAGATGCACCTGCCAGGTGCTCGATTTAAGACAATGCCAAACAGCTCTCTTTGTCGTGTCATTTAGAGGGGTGAAGCCTATGGTAGTGAACCAAGAGCAAGAAAGAAAGTAAAGCTGAATGGAGCTTAAAAAAATAAAAAAAGAACAGCTTGAAAGAGGAAAAGATAGAAAAACAACAGACTGAGTTATTTGCCGTTTTCCTGCGTTAATTTTCATCCTTTGTTGTAGGGACGTAATTCAGTTTGCCACCCAAGAGCACAGGTTTCTCCCACTTCAGGTCAGGGGTTCAAGCCCCACCATGCACAAGCATGATCTCCACCTTTCTCTTTCCTCTCAGTTCATGGAGAGCGAGCTTCACCCAATACTTCTGATAAGATCCATTAAATCTCTAAATCTCTAAATCACTGAAGTCCTCACTACTGCGGTAAAGGACCGGATTGGCTGGCCCTGTATTCCTGCATCTAGGCCCTTCCACAGAACCATACCGTGACATTTATGAAGATGTCTAATAGGGGGTCTGTTAATGACCACTGGCTTTCACACTGCAAAGGCTACAAAGATGCTTATTAATATACTAATATGTTCTGGTTGTTCAAGAGGTTAGGTATAAGAACTGGACTCCAAGAAAAAAAGTACCCTAGAGTATACTTCATTTAAGATATATAATAAGATTTATATTTAATTAAGATTTATAAATAGTTTACTTTCTTACAGTCATGATGAATCTACTGAACATCTGCTAAATATAAATACTAGTGTTGTTAAATATATATATATATATATATATATATATATATATATATATATATATATATATATATATATATATAAATAGAACAAAATTTTCTTAACCTGCTATTTACTATTTGGAGACACCATTAAGATCCAATTAACCAATAATTAAATATATATTAAAGTATATTCCTAGTACGTTACAATAGTAAGAGTGCAAATTAGTATACTTATATAAAGAACACTGAAGCACTACTGAGGTCAAATGTACTTAATGTACATTTAATGTAGTTATTAATTATTACAATTCTAATGCTTTAATTTATAAATCTAGCACACAAAACAATAATCTGCTTGAAATGTACTTGCTGGTATTAAAGTACATTTCTAGTGCATTAAAATATACAGGGGTTGGACAATGAAACTGAAACACCTGTTATGTTAGTGTGGGAGGTCTCATGGCTAAACTGGACCAGCCTGGTGGCCAATCTTCATTAACTGCACATTGCACCAGTAAGAGCAGAGTGTGAAGGTTCAGTTAGCAGGTAAGAGCACAGTTCTGCTCAAAATACTGCAATGCACACAGCATTATGGGAGACATACCAGAGTTCAAAAGAGGACAAACTGTTGGTGCACGTCTTGCTGGAGCATCTGTGACCAAGACAGCAAGTCTTTGTGATGTATCAAGAGCCACGGTATCCAGGGTAATGTCAGCATACCACCAAGAAGGACGAACCCCCACCAGCATCACGTAGTGACCTGGCCACTATCCTGCAAGAAGAATGGCTTAAACTCCCTCTGACCACTGTGCAGGACGCAGTATATGTCATTCCCAAGACCAACTGACGCTGTATTGGAGGCCCTACACCATACTAATAAATGATTGTGGTCTAAAACCAGGTGTTTCAGTTTCATTGTCCAACCCCTGTATATACTTCATATACTTCATTTTGGGCCATTTTCTCTGTATGTCTTCGTTAGTCTGTATGAAACAGTATTTCATCATTAAGGACCTGAAACGATCTTGTGGCTGATCTCTAGAAAGGTGAGTCCAGTTTTATCAGTATTGCACAAGTGCTTTACCTAATCAGTGAAAATGTACAGGGCTGCCTGGGAGTGACATATTGATTCACAGTGTTTCATATTAATTTGCAATCAGTGAGGAATCTGAGACGTTCCCACCAGTAAAGGTCTCACGCTCATATGATCTGGTATCTGCAGATCAGTCGTTGGTACAGGTAATTTGGCTTTACACCTGCCTGGTTGGGTATTCCGGTGTGGATAATGTATCAGTGTCCTAATACTTCCTTTCAAAACTTCTCATCAGTTCATCGCACCGAGAACTGGACTGGTAGCCTGTTATCTAAAACATCTAAACACCAAGTTGCCGAGGTAGAAGGGATTTTCAAACCGTAAGCTTGCTGAGGTGAAAGACCTGTTAGACCCACCAACACTGTCCCTATACACGGCACTTAAAGCTTTCATCTCCGAGAGAGAGGAGAACATCATGCTCCACTCATGCTTCAGATCTCAGAACATCCACAAGTGTTTCTGTCCATCCCTGAAGGCACCTCAAGGCTAAGGGGGGCTGAAAGAATGTGTAGCTGTTCAAGAAGCTCCTGAAGGACCATACTGCTATAATGGGCACAAAGACGTCAGGTGGCTTTTTGTGTTCCATAGAAAGAAGCTGTCCTTGCGTAAAGAGGAGAAGACTGTGAACACCTCAGTTTATGAGCTGAATTCTTACACACTGTTTTTAAATGTCCTCATGAAAGTTGAATGTGCAGAGCTCTGTCGGACCAACGCGACAGCAAGCATCAATCTAGAAGTACCCATACCATGTAGCACATTACACTCACTGAGCTGGTGTACAACACTCTCTAGGAGTATCAGCTTTTCCAGTCTGCCAGGAGTGGACCAAAACTGGGAAAATTAAAATAATATTGTCACATAAATTAAATGTAAAAAAATGTCATTTTTAATTCTCCATTTTGAAGTCACAAGGTTTTGTCTAATCCTAACAATTATCAGTTGTTTATGTACATACGTGTCTGTCTACGGCTCTTTACTGTATCACTTCTTATAGGAACCACCTTGGTTATAATATCACTGTTCAGAGGTGGTCAAGGACTCTTGTACTAGTGGCCCCTGTAAGAACCTGACCGGCCCCTGTGATTACCTGATGCTTCGTTCTCATGGGTTATGAATCTGTCGTGATTAAAATTTGCCTGAGAATTCAAACAGCAGGTGATGACTGATCATTACCGTTTACTGAATGATCATGAAGAATGACCTTCCTCTTTATTACTCCAGTAATTATCAGTGAGCAGTCTGCAGGCCTGTGGGTGTGACGTATTGATTCACTGGGTATCTCAGTCTGAAATGAATGGAGTTGTGGGAGACCACCTGTTCAGATTGCTGTTTAGATTGTACACTCATGTGAGCTGATTTTGGTTTTATCATGTGATCTGATCAGTGTTTTATTGATTTATTAATGATGGGTATTTACTGGTTGTTAGTTCACTTTGCCTGCTGTGCAACTACATATGGGTAGTTGAACTAGTAGGGTAGTTAATTGTTATCAGTCTTAATACTTAATACTTAATATTCCAGAGCTATGATATTTGGGACAGATGTCCCCCAGAGTATGATGTTACCTCACATAAGCGCTTCACAAAGAGAGAGGCCTTCAGTCCGCATTTGAGGTCTGCAATAGAGTCCACCATCCAAGTTTGTTCTGGGTGCCAGGACAGAGAAGAGTCTGGACGCTTGTCTTCCATCCATTTTGAGGGATGGCAGGTCAAGCCAAATTGTAGTTCTGATCTCTCGTTCTGGCAGTGCTTGAGCTCAGGAGGACTCTAACTTACTTATTCTAGCTAGGACATATACCCGTTCTGAACACTAAGCACTTTTGGACATCATTCTGGGAAGAGCGTCATCTAAATTCCATAAATGTAAATGTCCTTCCCTCTGAAATGGCCTAACAATACCTCAGCAATCCAATAACAACCACTATGAAACAAATTAACATGGGGTGGGAGATACCCCCTGGTACTCAGGGGGTCCCATGTTGGCTGACTGCTCCAGTTTTGGCTGGAATTTTTT
The DNA here is from genome assembly GCA_024036415.1 of Prochilodus magdalenae. NCBI lineage: Eukaryota > Metazoa > Chordata > Actinopteri > Characiformes > Prochilodontidae > Prochilodus > Prochilodus magdalenae. The sequence continues at coordinate 25,544 of JAMWET010006740.1, forward strand.
TTTCATATTTTTCACTAAAATGCGGTATGAGGTATCCGGCCACAGTTACAGGATATGAAGGACCAACGTGGTAAACCAATCTGCTACAGTGCCACCCTGAGGCAGTGCACTGCTGCAGCTCCAGTTGGTAAAAAATATGAAAGACTGAAGCAACTAAACATTGAACTGAACCTGAACTGTACCTGAACTGTACCTGAACATGAACATGAACCTGAACTGTACATGAACATGAACATGAACCTGAACTGAACCTGAACTGAACTGAACTGAACTGAACTGAACTGAACCTGAACATGAACTGAACCTGAACTGTTCACATCCTAATAAACAATACATATTTATAATAAGCTTACTTTCAGAGACGCCCTCCCAGAATTTTGACTGTCCAAGACATTCATTTGAGGGTCCTGGACCATCCAGGTCCTGCTGTACCAAGCCGGAACACAAACAGCTACCTGGAATTACCCGTAATCTGAATTTATGAACAGCTGACTCTGTGCTTTCTCAAGAAAACCTTACAGCTAGAATAATTTTAACAAGGTTATATTTGTTTATTTCATTATAATAGAACGTTCTAAAGGCTATAACTGCAGTAGTGGCAGTAGTAGTAGAAGAAGAACCAAAAGAAGTAAATGACCTTGACCTGTAACACTTTCTACTCCCGTGTAAGATGATTCATCAGTGAGCTGTCAGATTGGATCTGTGTTTGCGTAGTTTGAGATTAAGCAAGAGTCCGAAAACTCTTACTTCTGATGACATTACTCAGATGACCCCAGAGCCCACCTACTGCATCCAGGGCTATTTAAGGGAGGTTACAGTTCTGTCCAGCACTGATACCTGCCCTCAGCCTGACGAGAAGAGAAGACCTGAAGAGATTTTCTATCTGCATCCGTCTCCCAGACTTATTCTGTAAGTTTCTCTGATCTTCTTCATGTAAAGGGCTTTAGATTGGACACGATGCAGATTACTGTCGATTAACATTGACATGCTGTTTGCAATGTTTTATGGTACAGAATTATATTTTGGCTGTGAATGCTAAAATTTTGGGAAAACTGGAATTCTGGACTGCATAATCTCTCTGTGCATGTAAATTGACTATGTCCAAGCAGCATTTCTGCAGCACAATATTTGTAAAAGGTCTTCTGTGAATGTTTATGGCCTGCTGCTTTATATTTAATTACCTGATGAAGTCAGTATTTAGTGTATATGAGTCTTTGTGATGTTCTTGGGCTCAGAATGCTCGAGATCAAGACCATGCTCAGAATGCTCAAGATCAAGACCATGCTCAGAATGCTCGAGATCAAGACCATGCTCAGAATGCTCAAGATCAAGACCATGCTTAGAATGCTCAAGATCAAGACCATGCTCAGAATGCTCGAGATCAAGACCATGCTCAGAATGCTTGAGATCAAGACCATGCTCAGAATGCTCGAGATCAAGACCATGCTCAGAATGCTTGAGATCCCATGTTGGGATGTCGGGTGACTGTGATTGCCACTCTAGAAGCTTTTCCTAAAGTACCTCAGGATGAATTCAGAGGGATGTTGTGGATCGCTGTTCTGTTATAGAAGCCTATATCCACTCTTCCCACTAGTTTCCACTTGACCCCAAAGCATAACCAATCCCCTCCACTGATAAGCAGTTAGCAGGGTGTTATTTTTATTCAGTGCTCCCCATATTTTCTCTAAACAAACAGCTCCTCGGTTTTCTATCAGCCTTGAGAAAAAGGTTCCAGGTGAGGACTCCTCCTGGTCACTCTTTCATCCACATCATATTTGTGCAACAATGCCACTTCATTGTCTGTCAAATGTGCAAATGTGCTTTTTGCTTCTTAATAAAATTCCTTTTCGGATTCTCCCACATAAAAATGTAGTATGTTTTAGTTTACTACAAATATACTTTATCACCAGGAAGTACATTTCAAACGCATTACTGCAACTGGAAGGTCATGGCTATGAATCCCAGGATTGATTGGGTATACTGGCCAAGACACTCAGTCCATGATACCAGAAAATTGTGGATTCCAATCCTAGGCCTGACTGGCTGTACTGAAAAAGAGACTTAACTCCCTGCAACTAAAAAGGTCTGGGTTGGGAATTCCAGGACTAACTTGATATACTGGGCAATGCACTCAGGTTGCTGCAGCTGGAAGGTTATGGGTATAAATCTCAGGACTGACTGGGTATACTGGCCAAGACTCTTATCTCTATGATCCCAGGTCTGACTGGGCATACTAGTCAACATACTCAACTCTATGATGCCAGAAAATTCTGGCTGGGTATACGGATGCTACCCCAAGTGTTCTGCCGCTCTCTAGTTGTTTTTCCTTCTTGAAGAAGGTAGTCTTTAACTCAGTCTTCACATTTCGATCCCTTGTTTCCTGTTTAAATATTCTCAAGTCTAAATGATGAAACGCTTAATACATTTATTGCCTGTTTCATGTTTTAAAGGTTTGCATTAAGATCTACACCATGTCCTGCTTTGCACCTGTCCTTGAAGTTGGTGGAAACGGAGGCACCCCATTCAACTTCCGTGGGACTGACGGTGGAGCGTCACTGGAAAAGATAGCGGTGTGGGCCGGAGGCTTGCAAATAAAAGCCATCAAGATTTGGCTCACCAATGGCAAGCATGAGAAGTTTGGGAAAGCCGAAGGAGAGTACTCTGAATATCTATTCAAGCCTGGAGAGCTGATCACCTCTCTGTCCCTGTGGGATAATGCGGATGGGAAAAAACCTGGAACACGTCTAGGTGCCATCAAATTTACAACAAACCTTGACGGCTCCTTCTTTTCAAAGATGACCGATTTGGATCTGCAAAAAGAGCACCCGGCTGATGTTGGCTCCGGCGTTTGCATGGGAGTCGTCGGACGTGCAGGCGAAGATATTGACAAGTTAGGGTTCCTGTTCATCAACCCCATCAAGTCCACTGTCCTTACCAACATCGACTATCCCACCCTTTATGACGTCATTCCCGAGGTGGATATTGAGGAACTCAAGTCCATGACGTACCGGAACGACACGAGTGTTACTCAGGAGTATACACTCGAAACTTCTGAGAGAGTCACCAGAACCTCCTCCTGGTCTGTGACCAACAAGATAGAGCTGACCTTCAGCATGAAGGTGAAAACAGGAATTCCACTGGTGATAGAAGTGGAGAATGGATTCAGCTTCACAGTGGGGAGGGAAAATACCTACGCCCTGGAGTACTCTGAAGAAAAAGAAGAGAAGGTGTCTGTTCCTGTACGAGTTATTCCAGGAAAATCTGTGTATGCGAAAGTCAGCATTGGCCGGGCCGTGGTTGATCTTCCCTACAACGGAACCGTGAGGATCACCTGCTATAACGATTCTGTGCTGGAGTTCAAGATCAGTGGAATCTACCGTGGCCTCACCTACACCACTGCCGATGTTCATGTGATGGAAAAGAATCCACCATTGCTGAGCAGTCAGGTCATTAAGAATCTGGCGTGAGGCCTCACTAAGCAAATCTGATTGGTTGAGCTCTTTCTTTCTTTCTTTTGGAGAGGTGTTTGTGCTTGTTCTAGAGATTAGATTATTTGGCTAATTTGGTAACCAATGAATTAGAACAAGTTGAATAAGCATAACCATATTAGGGTCCTTGTGGTCTACCATCAGGAGATCATGGGCCCGATTCCCAGTAATACTGGAGCCAGGAGAGAACAACTGGCTCTCCTTCTCTCTGGTGGGGTACACTGACCCCCACTTCTCCACCATCATTCAGGACAATGATAGAATTAGGAGTTAGTGTTCTCCTCCAAGCATGTTGAGCTGATGTTGACCTCTGGGGCCCCCAACCAACTTAGAGGCTACTCAATTAGAGGCTAATTAATAAGAACGAGATTTACCTTCCCAGCATTCCGCATCCCTGAGCCTCAGCATCCAACAGTTCCTAGTTCCTTCTTTGGAGACTCCTCCTGATGTTTCATTGGAATTGGCTTTTTGTCTGTGTTTGTGAGGCCGTGTTAAGCTAAGACAGATGGAATTGTCTACGTTGAACCGGCTTCATTAGAAAGACCCCAGTCCCATTATTCACTGGTGTACAACTACAAGCCAAAACTAGTAGCATGAAGTCGTTGGGGGGCCCTCTGGAGGCCACGGTGCCACAAACAGCTGCTTTGGAGCTCCATGTCTTGGAGGAGGCTGGTGGTAGAATTCTCATTTGGTAGTATCAGGTCATATGGGGGAAACCTAGATAGATAGATAGATAGATAGATAGATAGAACTGGCCACCATCAAATGGAGGCGGAAAAAAGAAACAGGCAAAAAAGAAAACAAGACAAACACCTCTTTCCTTTTTTATTTTAATTCAGTTTATAACCACTTGTAATCAGAATTTGATTTTCCTGATCATTCAATCATAGATCATAGCGTGTAGGTATAGAATGACTGTTACTTTCTAAACCTCCGTTGGTTAAATCTGTTAATCCTTGTGTTTATGATTTCACTTTTCAAAATTAAACTGCTGCTTTACTGCAAACTGATCTGAGATGTCCTGGTTTACCTGACTTTTACTCTGAGAGGAGCAGACAGATCAGCTTCACTCCTGTGAGACGAACATGAGAAATAAAAACCACCATGAGACCTCACCTCTCCTGACCCACCCTATCACCACTGTCCACAACAGAACCAGACCCTGTTCCTAGGCAGGTGTGAGCCATTTCTGTTGGTTCATTCATCATGGAATTTTCATGCAGAGTAAAATTCAGCTCAAATTATGAAAAATGTAGAGACATGATTTTCTCTGGATAGCGATAATACGCTTAGCGGGTTATATTAATTATTGATATTGAGAATATCTAAACTTGTTCACCAATATCTTCCTGTAGCGCTGTTTACACCTTCATGCTCTGGAATGTGGAATGTGTGTAGACTCGGTTCAGTAAATCTCAGTTGGGCAGTAAAATATAAGCTGTGATACATGAATGAAAAAGTTCATGAGGAATCATCTATAAGCAGATTACAGCTGTGATTGGTGTTAGTGTGAGAAACGCTGTGCTGCTGATTTCATTATGAGTGACTATATAAAGCTCACATTGAATCCAGCCAGCAGCTGAGGAGCACTGAGACACTCGGCAGCTTGTTCTAGAGTCGGTAAAGTGACGGCTGCTGAAAGATTACAGCACTGAAGCAGACGTCCCAGTGTCTTTCATGTTTACAACTACATTATTATTATTTATTTTAAAAAGCTTACTCAAATAGGCTTAAAAATGGCATATTCTTTATGACACTTGGAATAAAAGTGTATACACATAAAACTACTCGCTAATATGGTTATTTTAAAACTCTACCGTTATGACACTTACATTGAGCGTAGCTTTACCTAACTCTGCAAGTGAAGATATAATTTGAAACTGTGTAAATAAATGAATTACGTAGTACACTTCTATTTTTAAATTAATTAATTAGTATTTCTGTACCTAAATTAAGTACTTAGTACTTCTATATTTAAATTATTTATTTAGTATTTCTGTACCTAAATTAATTACTTAGTACTTCTATATTTAAATTATTTATTTAGTATTTCTGTACCTAAATTAATTACTTAGTATTTCTATATTTAAATTATTTATTTAGTATTTCTGTACCTAAATTAATTACTTAGTACTTCTATATTTAAATTATTTATTTAGCATTTCTGTACCTAAATTAATTACTTAGTATTTCTATATTTAAATTATTTATTTAGTATTTCTGTACCTAAATTAATTACTTGGTACTTCTATATTTAAATTATTTATTTAGCATTTCTGTACCTAAATTAATTACTTAGTACTTCTATATTTAAATTATTTATTTAGCATTTCTGTACCTAAATTAATTACTTTGTACTTCTATATTTAAATTATTTATTCAGTATTTCTGTACCTAAATTAAGTACTTAGTACTTTTATATTTAAATTATTTATTTAGTATTTCTGTACCTAAATTAATTACTTTGTACTTTTATATTTAAATTATTTATTTAGTATTTCTGTACCTAAATTAATTACTTTGTACTTTTATATTTAAATTATTTATTTAGTATTTCTGTACCTAAATTAATTACTTAGTATTTCTATATTTAAATTATTTATTTAGTGTTTCTGTACCTAAATTAATTACTTAATACTTCTATATTTTAATTATTTACTTATTACTTCTTTATTTTAATTAAGTACTTAGTACTCATATATATACATTAATTACTTAGTACTTCTGTACCTAAATTAAGTACTTAGTACCTTTATAGTTAAATGAAGTATACAGCAGCATCCTTTCTTTCTTTAGGTCCAAGTTTTGAGGAGGTTCAGCACTTTCTGAATATTCATGCCAGAGTTTCCTTTATAGGTCCGAATACTAGATTAGCAAACAGAGTTAGCACTAACAGCCCAAACCTCAGAGTGAGAGCGAGTCTGGAGTCAGGTCACGAGCTGCAGCATGAATTAGATTTAAAAGAGAAAGAAGAGTGAGGCGGAGAACATTCCTCTGTTCCTCCACCCAGCTCTCCACCCAGCGGCGTTAGGTAAAGGCCGGCAGTCGTGTAAACATGGGGTCTGCCTGGACGCAGAGCTTTAGAGAGGAGCTCAATGTGGGGAAGCTGAAGTTCTCTTTAACCCAACCTGAACTACTGCTGCAGCCGCAGGTACGTCATCCAGATCTAATCTCACCTCCAGTCAGTCCAGCTCCCTAAAGTCTGAAGGCAGCTGGACATCAGGACATGATCAGACCGTCTGTACTGTATTCTGTAGACTGAGTCACATACTGTCCAAACCTACAAGGTCTTTTAAACCTTGTTATGTGAGAGGTGGTGTTGGTTGCTCTTGGGCTCCCCCTACTGTTGTGGAGGGTAACGTAATTTCGCACCTCTGTCAGAAATACAGATCCTGATCAGGAGCCCCATCATGGTCAGCAGTGTATGTGAATTGGCTGTCAAGCTGAAGGTGCTTGTTGAATAGATTTTACATACTGGGGGAAAAATAAAACATATAATGGGATCTGTTGAAAAGTCCTAGCTGGTTTTGAATCATTGCTGCCCAATAAAAACACGTCTCTCTGTGTATTTTGATGAATGTTTACTTTGTGGAAATATCCCGTGGGGAATGGACCAACAGAATAGACCTAAAATGACATGGAGAAATATCTGGTTACATTGACTTACACTAAAACTGGACAGTGACGTTATATTAATGTATTACTGTTAACTATATAAGCGATTTTACTTATTCTCAGAAATGTTCTTGATTTAAATAAATTAACCACCATCATAGAGAGGTACATTTATTATTACACCAACCCAAACTACATGAGATACATTAGATATTTACGCTAGATTAAAGCTAATATTAAGATATTATTTTTCCAGTTTATGTGAAGTGACTATATTGATGTATTTATATTTTTAGATGTTTTTACTTGCTAAAATCTACATTCTCTTGCCATGTATAGCATCTTTTGTCTTTTAGAAGGCAGGTGATTCCTAAATTCATCATCAGATGGTCCACATATTTGCTCTGTTACAATTCCAAACTAGGCACAGCAAAAAGTGATATTGTGGCAAGTAAAATTTACTATTATATATATATATATATATATAAATAAATTTTTATTTTAATTCTTCAGATTTAGATTATTTTTATTATTATTATTATTAATTCAGATTATTTTAATTCTTTTAGGTAATTTAAAACATAGGGTCTCACTATATTGGTAGATTATAATCTCATAATGAGAATGTTAAAATATCGTTGCTGTCCAAAGAAAAACAGGTATCTCCAAAACAGCAACTTTACAGGAGAGGCCAAAACCTTATTAAATTTGAATGGAAGTCAATGGAACCAGACATCTTTCTGAGCAGTTTTGGGTTCTTTCTGTTGGTCTGTTCTTCATGAAATTTCCACACAGTGTAAACAGCAGCTCATGTAGCCCTTACTACCGTCCAGGAACGTCCATCAAGGGCCAGTCTCAGTCTACCTCTGAAGCTTGTGCTTCTAGGGCACGCTAGAGCCTATCCCAACCGGAAGACAGCAAACATCCTGGACAGGAATGTCAGCAGGCCATCAGATAGACATACACCTTCACATCTAGGGGGCAACTAAGTATCTCTACCTGGACACCCGGTCGGGAATCAAGCTCAGACCCTTCTTCTTGTGATGCAACAGCACCTCCTACTCACCACCACCAGAATCCAGCACACCCAACACAAAATGCCGACTGTGAATCCACACGCCTGGATTCCAGTTCCTCCAGCTGGACTCAACTTCCTATTGACCCACTTCTTGGTCCAACGTTCCCATTCCATCTCAAATTGTGCAGCAGCTACTTTCCGGCAGCTGAGCCATTCCAATAATAACTGCTGCAGCATTTAAGGTGGAATGGGAAAGTTCAAACAGGAAAAGCCCCCGTCCCCCTTAAAACAACTTTAATGTATTTGGTATGTGGTTTAGACGAATGCTCTACAGTAGCTCAGCAGTTCTCCACAGCAGTACCGGTGCTGGTAAGAGACCATCTCTAGCCGTACCATTGTAATCACAGTAGGCACACGAACCCCATCCAATGTTAAAATATCGTTGCTGTCCAAAGAAAAACAGGTATCTCCAAAACAGCAACTTTACAGGAGAGGCCAAAACCTTATTAAATTTGAATGGAAGTCAATGGAACCAGATGTCTTTCCGAGCAGTTTTGGGTTCTTTCTGTTGGTCTGTTCTTCATGAAATTTCCACACAGTGTAAACAGCAGCTCATGTGATCAAATGAGGCATAAAAGTAAAAATCAATGAAAATGGAGATACATGTTTTTCTTTGGACAGCGACGATATATTAATTACATATACCATCATTTTACTCACCAGTACGTCATTTTTTTGCTCTAGAACCATGGTTGGCTCTCTCACTTCTTTGTCTTCTCGTTCTAGTGGAGCATCTCTCCATTGGCCTGGTTGCTGTACAGGTTCTTCATGCTGCTCTACACGTTCATATGGTGTTTATACTCGGCTCTGCTGTTCTCCTCACCCAAGTGGCTCCTGTTCCTCAGCCACATCGTCTATTGCGTTATGGTGGTGTACTACCTCCTGGCGCTCTCTAACCTGGTATGGGCTACGACCCAGGTTAGGAGGTTCTACAGGAACGCTGCTCCAAACCCAGCTGGTGAGTCTGGTGAGCCTCTAGAGACACTGAAGGTTTCATGTAATTGTATCTGAATGTGTGCTTCTCATTTTGTCCACTAGAGGGCAGCAGAGTTAGAGGAGAATCTGTGGGCCCGTTTCCTTTGCCATCTCTGCTCTCGGGGGCTTTGAAGCTCCAGTGGGGTCTCCACAACCTGGTGAGCAGTTTCTCTGTCACCGTGACCCTCCTGTACTGGATGCTGGTCTACCCCATCGAGAAGCACCCTTTGTCCGCCTTCAACATCAACATGCATGTGGGTAACTCCATCCAGGCCCTGCTGGACCTCGTTCTTTCATCCACGCCCATCCACCTGGCCCACTATGTCCATCTCTTCCTGGCCGCCTGCCTATACATCCTCTTACTTCTGTTGTACTGGCTGTCTGGAGGCACCAGCCTCAGCAAGAAACCGTACATCTATAGGGTGCTGGATTTCGGAGGCAGCCCTCTAGAGGCAGCTTTCAGCGTGCTCGGGTTTATCTGCATCGGCCTGCCACTCGGCCACTTTCTGGTGTGGAATGTGTGTCTCCTGAGGAGGTCGGTGGCCACTGGGGCTAGAGGCGCATCTCTGGGTCTCTGTAGAGAGAGATGGTGGTGGAGAGTGGGCGGAGCAACCCACAACATGCCTGTCTCGTTCACAGGTATTGCCGCATCTGTCTTCACACCTACCACCTCAGGAATGACACAGCCCTTACTGCTGCCCAGGAACGTACATCAAGGACCAGTCTCAGTCTACCTATGAAGCTTGTGCTTCCAGGGCACGCTAGAGCCTATCCCAACCGGAAGACAGGAAACATCCTGGACAGGAATGTCAGCAGGCCATCAGATAGACATACACCTTCACATCTAGGGGGCAACTAAGTAGCTCTACCTGGACACCTGGTCGGGAATCAAGCTCAGACCCTTCTTCTTGTGATGCAACAGCACCTCCTACTGCACATCCACCAGAATCCAGCACACCCAACACAAAATGCCAACTGCAAATCCACACGCCTGGATTCCAGTTCCTCCAGCTGGACTCAACTTCCTATTGACCCATTTCTTGGTCCAACGTTCCCATTCCATCTCAAATGGTGCAGCAGCTACTTTCCGGCAGCTGAGCCATTCCAATAATAACTGCTGCAGCATTTAAGGTGGAATGGGAAAGTTCAAACAGGAAAAGCCCCCGTCCCCCTTAAAACAACTTCACTTATATTAACATGTATTTGGTATGTGGTTTAGACGAATGCTCTGCAGTAGCTCAGCAGTTCTCCACAGCAGTACCGGTGCTGGTAAGAGACCATCTCTAGCCGTACCATTGTAATCACAGTAGGCACACGAACCCCATCCAACCAACAGCCCATCACAGAATAGACATGAAGTGACGCCTCCTCATCAACCTCAGTCATCAATCCTCAGTCTCTCCTGCCTTCTACCGGCGCCTCCCAATACGCTCTCTGCGCCCACTTGCATGGCCTCGCCTCCTGCACATCCAAGGCCAGCCAAACCAGTAGGGGGACGGACCCCTCAAGAACATTCCTAGTGATACCGTTTACTGGGAACAGGAGCTCTGCAGGTCTGCAATCTGGCAGTGCTCAGTGTCCAAGCTTGGCTGTTCTGATACTCTAAATGCCCTGACTCCATCACTGTTTCAGATTCCCAAACTTTGTAGCTCAGGCTTTGGGAATGCTCATGTAGCATGATGTCTGTTATTCCAATAAAGCATTTGGAATTTTGCCAGTAGGTGTGTGTGTGGTCCGATGCGCCCCTTTCCCAAGAGAAGACGCGGTCGCGGGCTTTGGAGGTACCAATTACAGCTAATGATTGTTTTAGCTGGAGTGTTTGGTACACAGCGTAATACAGGGCTGCACCTTTCGGATTATACCTCCGTGTGCAGTAAGTGTGTATGAGTCTGTTTGTCCTGTGATGGAGCGGCCTGGATCTCATCATTGTGGAGATGCTCCAGGAGTCCAGCAGGTGGCGCCATGGTACGGTTGGTTCCTGGGAGTTTCACAATGTTGCTCGGTTCTTCGTCCCATTATGTCGCATATCTCTAGAGGGACACATGGAAAACCCCATTCAGGTGAGGTGTCTTGAAGGTGGGCGGGACTACAGCTTGTTTGGGGTGAGGACAGTTCGTCTCTAGAGGGACACATGGAAAACCCCATTCAGGTGAGGTATCTTGAAGGTGGGCGGGACTACTGCTTGTTTGGGGTGAGGATACTTCGTCTCTAGAGGGACACATGGAAAACCCAATTCAGGTGAGGTATCTTGAAGGTGGGCGGGACTACTGCTTGTTTGGAGTGAGGATACTTCGTCTCTAGAGGGACACATGGAAAACCCAATTCAGGTGAGGTGTCCTGAAAGTGGGCGGGACTACAGCTTGTTTGGGGTGAGGACAGTTCGTCTCTAGAGGGACACATGGAAAACCCCATTCAGGTGAGGTATCTTGAAGGTGGGCGGGACTACAGCTTGTTTTGGGTGAGGACAGTTTGTCTCTAGAGGGACATATGGAAAACCCCATTCAGGTGAGGTGTCTTGAAGGTGGGCGGGACTACAGCTTGTTTGGGGTGAGGACAGTTTGTCTCTAGAGGGACACATGGAAAACCCCATTCAGGTGAGGTGTCCTGAAGGTGGGCGGGACTACAGCTTGTTTGGGGTGAGGACAGTTCGTCTCTAGAGGGACACATGGAAAACCCCATTCAGGTGAGGTGTCCTGAAGGTGGGCGGGACTACAGCTTGTTTGGGGTGAGGACAGTTCGTCTCTAGAGGGACACATGGAAAACCCCATTCAGGTGAGGTGTCCTGAAGGTGGGCGGGACTACAGCTTGTTTGGGGTGAGGACAGTTCGTCTCTAGAGGGACACATGGAAAACCCCATTCAGGTGAGGTGTCCTGAAGGTGGGCGGGACTACAGCTTGTTTGGGGTGAGGACAGTTCGTCTCTAGAGGGACACATGGAAAACCCCATTCAGGTGAGGTGTCCTGAAGGTGGGCGGGACTACAGCTTGTTTGGGGTGAGGACAGTCTGTTTGAAATGTTTATTACCCCACTTCCTAGCTAGTATACTGATCTCTGTAAGCATTCTCAAATGAAATTCGTCAAATTACAAATAGCTCAAGATCAGACTTATGCTAACGCTAGCTAGTCTGTGTTTGTTAGCCTATAACTCAGTGTCCTGTATCGTGTAATCAGTGTAATTATCGTTTGAATTTGATTGAAACCAGCCCAAATCATCTGCCAATATCGTAATAATAATTTGTCTAACCAAAATCACTTAACACAAGTAAAAAATATCTGGATGATGTAGTCTTTTAAGAAATTTAGGATTAAGATATTACTAGATGTAAGATAATTTTACTTGCCAATACACAGGGATTCCCAACGGTTGAAAAAAACATTTTCACTTTTAATGTAAGTGTCAATAGAACGAGAGTTTTTGAATTTTGAGCCACTTCTTTTGGTCCATTCTTTATGAAATATACACCATACACTCAATGTAATGGACAACATGCCTTTATGAATTATGTACAAAACTGAAAAACAAGGTCACAACACTGGGCATATAATGCATGCTGGGTATAGTAGTATGAAACATGATGTAATGATATACAATCCTGAATTTAATTACACAAATTGAGCGTTCTGCATAACAAGCTTTAGGCTGGAGATGTCTAATGTCTTCAACATTATTACTCAGCTCGATAATAATGTGTACTTATGCCCACCGAGCTGCAAATTCCAACTTATTGGAATTCCATTCCTGGCCATATACCACACATACTGTTTGTGGCATTGTAAAGAATGCTGGTGGCAATGTAAAGTGAGAGTCCCCAGTTCAGTTAAACATATATTAAGGGTAGCTCTACACTGAGTGAGATGTAATGAACTCTAGCGAATTCACCATATACACTAATCATAACGTTACACGGTTGGTGTCTTAGTTTTAGCCCTGGAGCTACAAGGCTAATGTGGCTAACAAGTAATGTAAGCCTATCCATCTATTAGCACGATGCTAACAGTGCCTTAAACCGGGTTGCTAGGGAACCTCTAACAGATTAGATCTGATAGGTTGTATGACGTACCGTAGAAACAGAAAGCTAACAGTAGCCATCTTAGTTTTGTCTAGGTCTGTTGATAACAAGAGCTTCACACAGTATCAGCCCTGATAGCAGGAGGACAGTGGTCCATTGTTGGCCCACTCATGGCAAAGCTGGTGGTCCACTGGCACTGTGCTTGGCATTTTGTTTATTTTCCACAATAAAAGTCTCTGTGTATTTAAAATCTATTTGAGGAGATTAAACACTAGTCGGATAGCAGATCTGTTCTGGCTCATATCTGGCCCACGTTCCCCATTTATATCTAGCACATTTCACAGATGGACTGATAGCACTTGAGTGGACCGCTTCCAGTGGGCCACATAGGCACCACATTAGGCCATGTTATGGAGTAACCTCCAACAGGTTTGATCTAATAGAGAGTATGATGTGCTGTTAGCTGTCACACTGAAAGCTAATTGTAGCCGTCATCATCATGTTGACCATATTTATAATCTAACTCTAAATACTAACCAGTAAGTGGGAGACCAGCCAAACATCACCAGATATTCATGAATGTTGATATTGACTGGTTGACTGATGTGGGCTCCTGCGTCGGGCACAAATCTGGCCTCCTAGTCTGGGCCCGACGGAGATCCAGCAAAACACACAGCAGAAACGACCAAGCCACAAGGAAGCTCCATATGCTGAATGGACTTTGAGCTGTTTTTAGGGATGACAAAATAAACAGTCAACCTTTCTGCCCCGCCCCCTTTACTGGAAGCTATGCAAATAAACTGAAGTTATAGATTGTATTATAGAGTCTATTTCAGGTATATTTAGAACCATATCTTGTTAATTATAAACATGTTGTATATAATTATGAGCTTCGTTACAGAGCCTCTTCATGCCCCCGACAAAGTAACCAAGGAGAAACTAAAGGTCAGGTCTGAGTTAAGACTGTAGCGCCAGTTAGCACTGCGGCATACAGTCCACTGATTAGCTCTGATACATACAATACATTTGTATCACAGTTCTGACCCTATAGGACACTCTGTAGTTCTACCGCTCCAGACTGTAGTCCATCTGTTTCTCTGTGTACTGTATTACCCTGTTCTTCAATGCTCAGGACCCCCACAGGACCACCACAGAGCAGGTATGATGTGGGAGGTGGATCATTCTCAGCACTGCAGTGACACTGACGTGGTGGTGGTGTGTTAGTGTGTGTGGTGCTGGTGTGAGTGGATCAGACACAGCGGTGCTGCTGGAGTGTTGAGACACTGTGTCCACTCACTGTCCACTCTATTAGACACTCCTACCTTGCTGGTCCACCTTGTAGATGGACAGTCAGAGACGACAGCTCATCTGCTGCTGCACAGTGCAGTGTTGGGCATCCTCTAGGCCTTCATCAGTGGCCACAGGGCGCTGCTCCACAGGGCGCTGCTCCACAGGGCGCTGCTCCACAGGACGCTGCCACACAGGACGCTGCCCCACAGAACGCTGCCACACAGGACGCTGCCCCACAGGACGCTGGCTCACAGGACACTGCCCCACAGGACGCTGGCTCACAGGACGCTGCCCCACAGGACGCTGGCTCACAGGACACTGCCCCACAGGACGCTGGCTCACAGGACGCTGCCCCACAGGACGCTGACTCACAGGACGCTGCCCACAGGACGCTGATGGCTGAACAGTTTTGGTTGGTGGACGATTCTCAGTCCAGCAGTGACACTGAGGTGCCCCACAGCACTACTGTGTCTGATCTACTCACACCAGCACCACACACACTAACACACCACCACATCAGTGTCACTGCAGTGCTGAGAATGATCCACCCCCCACATAGTACCTGCTCTGTGGGGGTCCTGTGGGGGTACCATATATGCTTCTGTATTTCAGTGCACTCTACATCATGCTAATTGGTGATCTATAAGCATGCATATCTTGTTAGCTACATTAGCCTCGTAGCTCCAAGCAGACATCAGACCCCAAACACGTCTCAGCTGATCGACTGCATGTGGGGTAAAACAGAACACCATGTAAATCCCATTTTTGGCCACCACCTCGGTGTATGATCATCTCATTCATTAGAACAGGCGCTCAAAGCGAGAGTCGCGGTGTCATCTCCAAACCATCTTTGTGTTCCTCCACTCTAGCGGAGCTCACGCCTGGCTGCTGGCTTTGATCTGCTGGCTGACAGACGCGGCTGTGTTAAAGGGACGAGGCTTCACGCCCTCGTTTAGGCTGATCACATGCTTAGCTTTGTTTCAGCGCCTGTAATCTCAGAGCAGCGTGAAGCCATATTTACTCCTCTCTAGACTGATTATATAAGCTGCCGTGGAAAAGGGAACACGGGTGAATGCAGGAGTGATGCAATGGGGCCACTTCCGATGACGCTTGCTAGGGAGCTCTCTGCTGTCAAATCATATTTACAGCCCCCTCCAACAAACCCTACATGTAATCGACCAACCAAGACATGCTTGGTGTAGTTTGCTTCTTTAGCTATGTGGCTAATGTAACTAACAAGTGAGTTAAGCCTGTATGCCCATTAGCATGGTGCTAGCAGCATGTCTAAATCATCACATGCTTGTTTTCAAACTCGGTTGTCCGGGAACCTCTAATAGATTTGATCTGATAGGTCGTATGGCATACCGTTAGCTAGGAAACAGAAAGCTAACAGTAGCCATCTTAGTTTTGCCTAGCTCTGTAGATAACAGAGTATCATCCAGTACAGGCCTAATAGCAAGAGGGCAGTGGCCCACCGTTGGCCCACTCATGGCAAAGCTGGTGGACTACTGGCACTGCGCTTGGCATTTCCCAGAACTTCGTCTTTGTTTATTTTTCAGAATAAAAGTCTCTCTGTATTTAAAATCTATTTAAGGAGATTAAAACCTAGTCAGATAGCAAATCAATTCTGGCCCAAATCTGGCCAACGTTCGCCATTTTTATCTAGCACACTTGCCAGATGGACTGACGGCACTTGAGTGAACCGCTTCCAGTGGCAAGACATGGGCCACATATGCACCAGATTACACACCACATGTCAGCCAAGGGTAGGCAACTCTACTGTATCTGTGTCAGAAGTGGGCTAGATCTGTTTTGGGACATGAGGGTCATAAGAGTATTTGGGCCACTTTTGGTTCACTTGGTTCATTCAGCATGTTGCCAGTGCCAACAGTGGGCCAGCAGTGCCATTTCTTTACCAGATGTGGCCCACATCCACATGCTGTCTGGTTCGTGTGATTATATTGGCAGTTAGCAGTGCGCTAACAGATGGTTACAAGTTTCCATAAGCCTACGTTTTACCTCAGTTAGCAAAAGTAAACTGAACATGTCTTGGTGGACTAATGCTAATGTGTCATTTAAGCCTAATTAAGCCTAGTTAGCACTGAGCTAACAGCATGTCTAAATAATCACACACTTCAAACTGTATTGTTAGAGTCTCTAATTGACTGTATAACATACCATTAGCTACAATATATATATATATATATATATATATATAAATATATATATATATATATATATATATATATATATATAAATATATATATATATAAATGAATAGTAGCCTATCCATATCCCAGTTGTTTATACAGATTATTTTCTAAAATAATCTGCATCTGTTAGTGGAGATTATAAAACAATTAGATCTTGTACACAGGACAATAATATGGGTGGTTAAAAGATGGACCAGCAGTGGGAAACAGTAAGCGGAGTGTTGACCTTATTCAGCCAGCTGGTCGATATATGCTCGCTACCTGAAACAGAAGATCATATAGTTTTATAAACCACATAATCATACTGTATCTATTAGAGAATACTAAACACGTGTGTGATGTCGAGTGTAATGACTTAGCACCTAAGCGTTAGCACCATGCTAACAAAAGGTAGTTTCCTTTTAGTCCACTTGTTAGCTACATTAGCATCACTTGTCTTGGGGGACTATGACTAATGTGACAAGTGAGCTAAGGGAAATGATCTGTTAGCATCATGCTAACAGCATCTCTATATCATCACTCAATAATCTCTAAATTCTGTAGTTTTGGCGCTGTATGAGTCTTATCTAAGTTTGGACCAAATTCAGACATTGAAGGCTACTACTGTTTTTAGCCGTCTGTGCTAACTGCATATCATACCGTTTCAGAAACCACAAGAGATCACTTAACATCTCCACACGGTTTGAGGTAGGTGTGTGATGATTTAGGGATGCGGTTAGCAGGATGCTAAACCTGTGGCTATAAGTTTCCTTTCATTGCTAGCCATGTTAGCCTTTTAGCTCCAGTGTAAAGGCGAAGAAGGTGTCTGTCTGATGAAGCGTCTGTGAGGGAAGCTGATGACGTGTGCGATGTCCCTGCGGTGAGAGCTGTCAGAGGCTTTTAGATCACCCTCATCCTGTCTGAGTTTGGGATGCGGTGTTAGTCATCCGTGCTGCCCATAGAGATGCAGTAAAATGTGGCGGAAATGTCCTTTTCTGAAGGAAGGCGGAGGAATTATGTGGCTGCTCGGCTCAAATGTCTGATTTAAACCAGCGTGAGTCACTGCAGCTCTTTCTAACTCACTCGTGTGGCTAATGGAGAGAATTTCTCACAGATAAATACGTCATGCTAATTTTAGTCAGACTGAAATGAGTCTGGTATGTTAAAGCTATGAACGCTGCAGGCCCGGTCAAGAACCTCAGCAGCGAGGGCCCCAACAGAATTATGCTGGTCTGGTGCTGGATTATGCTGGTCTGGTGCTGGTTTATGTTGGTCTGCTGTTGGTTTATGCAGGTATGGTGCTGGTTTATGCTGGTCTGGTGCTGGTTTATGCTGGTCTGGTGCTGGTTTATGCTGGTCTGGTGCTGGTTTATGCTGGTCTGGTGCTGGTTTATGCTGGTATGGTGCTGGTTTATGCTGGTCTGGTGCTGGTTTATGCTGGTCTGGTGCTGGTTTATGCTGGTCTGGTGCTGGTTTATGCAGGTATGGTGCTGGTTTATGCTGGTCTGGTGCTGGTTTATGCTGGTATGGTGCTGGTTTATGCTGGTCTGGTACTGGTTTATGATGGTCTGGCGCTGGATTATGCTGGTCTGGCGCTGGATTATGCTGGTCTGGTGCTGGATTATGCTGGTCTGGTGCTGGTTTATGTTGGTCTGGTGCTGGTTTATGCTGGTCTGGTGCTGGTTTATGCTTGTCTTGTGCTGGTTTATGCTGGTCTGGTGCTGGATTATGCTGGTTTATGCTTGTGTGGTGCTGGTTTATGCTGGTCTGGTGCTGGTCTATGCTGGTCTGGTGCTGGATTATGCTGGTCTGGTGCTGGTTTATGCTGGTCTGGTGCTGGTTTATGCTGGTCTGGTGCTGGTTTATGCTGGTCTGGTGCTGGATTATGCTGGTCTGGTGCTGGTTTATGCAGGTCTGGTGCTGGATTATGCTGGTCTGGTGCTGGTTTATGCTGGTCTGGTGCTGGTTTATGCTGGTCTGGTTCTGGTTTATGCAGGTCTAGTGCTGGTTTATGCTGGTCTGGCACTGGTTTATGCTGGTCTGGTGCTGGTTTATGCAGATCTGGTGCTGGATTATGCTGGTCTGGTGCTGGTTTATGCTGGTCTGGTGCTGGTTTATGCTGGTCTGGTGCTGGATTATGCTGGTCTGGCACTGGTTTATGCTGGTCTGGTGCTGGATTATGCTGGTCTGGCGCTGGTTTATGCTGGTCTGGCACTGGTTTATGCTGGTCTGGTGCTGGTTTATGCAGATCTGGTCCTGGATTATGCTGGTCTGGTGCTGGTTTATGCTGGTCTGGTGCTGGATTATGCTGGTCTGGTGCTGGATTATGTTGGTCTGGTGCTAGTTTATGCTGGTCTGGTGCTGGTCTATGCTGGTCTGGTGCTGGTTTATGATGGTCTGGTGCTAGTTTATGCTGGTCTGGTGCTGGTCTATGCTGGTCTGGTGCTGGTTTATGCTGGTCTGGTGCTGGTTTATGCTGGTCTTGTGCTGGTTTATGCTGGTCTGGTGCTGGTCTATGCTGGTCTGGTGCTGGTTTATGCTGGTCTTGTGCTGGTTTATGCTGGTCTGGTGCTGGTTTATGCTGGTCTGGTGCTGGATTATGCTGGTCTGGTGCTGGTTTATGCTGGTCTGGTGCTGGTTTATGCTGGTCTGGTGCTGGTTTATGCTGGTCTGGTGCTGGTTTATGCTGGTCTGGTGCTGGTTTATGCAGGTCTGGTGCTGGTTTATGCTGGTCTGGTGCTGGTTTATGCTGGTCTGGTGCTGGTTTATGCTGGTCTGGTGCTGGTTTATGCTGGTCTGGTGCTGGTTTATGCAGGTCTGGTGCTGGTTTATGCTGGTCTGGTGCTGGTTTATGCTGGTCTGGTTATGGTTTATGCAGGTCTGGTGCTGGTTTATGATGGTCTAGTACTGGTTTATGCAGGTCTGTTGATGATACATTTATTTTTACTGCCTGTTTTGACATGCTTGTGTTGAACTCACTAGGTTATATTAGTAGC
This sequence comes from Prochilodus magdalenae, assembly GCA_024036415.1. Taxonomy (NCBI): domain Eukaryota; kingdom Metazoa; phylum Chordata; class Actinopteri; order Characiformes; family Prochilodontidae; genus Prochilodus; species Prochilodus magdalenae. Next base: position 45,187 of record JAMWET010006740.1, read on the forward strand.
CAGTGTTCCTTTATTGCACTGATGGGTGAAAATATAAAAACAATACAGCAACTGAGAATTTTGTCAACTTGATGAGTTTGAAGCTTTGCTACAAGACAGTATGAGTTAATGCTAGTTATTTGCTAATCATCTAAAAAAATATATATATTTTTTATTGGAAATCTGCAACGTTGTCCAAGAAGGTATGACACTGCATCAGCCAAACCTTGCAGTTATATTCCACACTCAGTCTGGAATCTGTCCCTCCCTCCGTTCATTATTAGCAGTGCTAGTATTTTGTATGAGTAACTCCAGCTAGCCTCCTTCTCCAACACTGAAGCCACGTCTGCAGATTCTCTGTGGCTTTCCTCACTGCTACATCCTCTCAGTGCTGGCTGGGAAATGCCCTTAGCTGCCTGGGTCAACAAGCACTATAAATGACCGGTGCTGGTCAGTCCTAAACCAGAACGTTAGGGCTGTGGTAATGCCTGTGGCTGTGATGAGAGCAAAAAGGGAACTTGTGGCACAGCGGCAATGAGAGGACGAGCGAAGGATGAAGGAGCTAAAGACAGGAGGGACCGAGCTCATGCTCTCCTGTCATTACGAATTACTTTAATAACAGAACGGCCTTTAAACACAATGCTGTCTGCGAGCTGAGGTCTGATCTTCCAGTCCAGACAGCTGAGACAGGCTGAGCTCGCCAATCCCTGAATAATCTGCACGCTTCAAAGAGTTTTCTTCTTCTGCCTTTTTTCATTTTTGGCCTACTTGCTATTCCGACATGTTCCCTGAAGGTTCTGCTTCTTTGGCCCCCAAAAAGTCCAAATTCCCTGTTAAACAAAGGTGAAAAAATCGGATTCAGAATTTGCTTCAACTCGATTAGTATCAGATCAGATCAGTTTATGGAGCGGTGATAGAAGTTAATAGATAATGGAGAGTTGGCCAGAGGTGGTGTAGTTGAGTTTTCAGAACCTACATAGAAACATTAAACACCTTTTCTGTAGGGTTCGGTAACCGCCACGCCTTGCCCTCCTTCTGCCCTTGTTTATCTCCAGCTGAAGTCCCTACCATGTGCCTTTTGTTTGTTTTGGTTTGTAGCTCCTCCCTGGCTCCGCCCTTACCTGTGTCTAGTTTGTGGCTCCTCCTCCTTCCAGGTGTTCCTTGTCAGTCCTTATGCTGTTACCCCTCAGTTTGCTCCTGGTGTTGTCCTTGCATTGCATGTGTTCTGTTGTGCATGTAATCTGTGTTTGTGGTTTCGCGTTTAGTCTCCGGTTGAGTTTTGGTTTCTCGGCTAGTCGGTTTCTTGTCTGTAATGTCCTCACTAACACATAGATTTTCCTTTCTCTTTTTGTTTGTTTGGGGCACTAATAACAAAGCCAGCAGTCCAGTTTAATTACATTAGCTTAGCATAGACACCTTTAGCATAAGGAAAGAATTACGTTATGGTATTTAGCTGACGCTTTTATCCCGAGTGACTTACAAGTGTATTCAAATTACAGGTATGCCAATGTAGTGTTAGGAGTCTTGCCCCAAACACTCTTATTGGTGTAGCACAGCATAGCCACTGAGCCACACCAACCACCACCAATTAGACAGTTTGGTCGCACATGGTTTGTTATTATTTTACCCATATCAGACTCTTTTTTGCTGTTTAAATTAGAAGTCTGTTGATCAAAACCTCTGAAACTATAACACACTGAATAACAAGCCACATGTGCCGAGAGATTTACTTGCTTGCTACCTCTATGGATAAAAACAGTGTAGGCTTCTCTATTGAAAGACTGAGTGACCTCTAGTGGAGGTTTTCAGCCTAACATACCTCTGCCGATTGGTAGAGATGGCACAATCAGGTTAAGTTCATCATCTTCTTCATTAATATACAGTAAATATGAGTAGATTGTTAAAGGGTTAAGGCCAATCTGAGCCTCTGCGTCAAATCTACGTCGTAAGCATGTATCGTATGACTGACGCGCCACTGCCCAGAAATGTAACTACACATCATGGAGACCACAACAGCTGTGATTGGTCAGCTTGGTAGCGTTGTCATTCCTGCCATTTCTAAATTCAGTTGGATGAACCACAGACTATACAAACATGGACAACAGCCAAAGTACAGTTATTCAGCAGCTATTAGCTCCAACTCCAACATATCCGCTCAGTTTAGCTGCCATCATTTGTAGATGGGCAAGGAGGTCAACATAGTGACCTAGAAGCACCATCGCTGAGCAAAGCAGACACACCAGCACACTGTTATAAACAGCCGTAGGCCACTTGCGGAAGCCTCGGCTTAGATTTACACAGAAGCACAAGTCAGCCTTCAGTGCTGCATTTATCA
>JAMWET010006740.1:52500-90000 GCA_024036415.1 Prochilodus magdalenae
AAATAACCGCAGGGAGCGTTTGGCTGCTGCTGCGTTAAATCAGCTCTGTATTTTACTCAGGGAGGTTATACAGAACACACTTTTACGAGAGTGACCAGGACAAAGTCTAATAGCTCCTACACAAAACCTTTACAATGCACATTTACACTGGGTGGCCTCTTTATTGGAAACAGCTGATGTACAGCTAAGATATGCGTTGCTACAGGAGAGTTGATACAAGTTGCCCACTCACATTGATGTTATAAGGAATGCTTGGTCATGGCTCAAACACCAACAGGACACCGACCAACCCGAGAATCAATACCATTCCTCTTAGCCATTTGTAGCAATGTGTGGCTAGCATAAGCTAACCGAGAAGTACTAGCCTGTAGCCTGTTAGCTCTGTCCTGTAAGTGGCTGTTCTGGCTAACGTATTGCATTGAGACACAACTAGCTTGCTTCAAGTAGTCTTCAAGAAGGGTAGGCTGGGCTACTCTTAGTGCCACTTAGCTGATAACGCTGTTAGCCTAGCTAAGGTGAAGTGTGTTACAGGAGTCGAGGGGCCATGCTAAGTAAAGTTGGACACCAGGGCATCATTTCAGGCCCAAACAAAAAAAAATGATGAGAAACAGCTTAACGCTCAAACTCCACATTTCAGTACCACACACATACATTGCTGGGCTAACACTGGTAGACGGCAATGAAACACAGTGGGGTCACTAGCCGGCCACAGACTGATGCCAGTGAGGGTAACAGGGTCAGAAGGCCTTATGGACGACGACATCAGTAACCTCCTTGAAGCTCTGTGAATCCGGCCCCAGATTCTTCATCTTCACCGCTTTATGAACCCTCTCAACTCTCCCCTCCTATGCGTCTATTCCAGGCTGTGTAAACACGAGCAGGCTCGTCTATACCGTCCCGCACAGCTGCGGCACTTGCCGTCTTGTACCGCTTCTTCCTCTTCTCTTTTTTTAACTTGCATGTTCTTTCGGAACTTTCGGGGAACATGGAATGTTTTCATGTGGCGTTTGTGTATTTTGTTTCCGCAGGCCCCCATAATCCTTTGAATTCAGAGTTATAAAAGTTTTCATTTGAATCTAATTCTATCGCGCGCTCTCCAGGGGCCACCGGGGGCCCTCCTCCACATGTGCAATCCCAGACGGACGAGCACCTGCCCGGTTTGCGGAATTCCTCTCACAGGGTGGAACAATGCTGAGCGGCTCTTTGTTCATGGTGGTACAAGAGTGAACACTGTGGTGCAGCCCGGGTGAAAGTTTGAAGAGGGGTCGGGAAGTGACTCTGTGTGTTAGTGTTCATGTGTGTTAGAGAAACTCCAATTTACAAAAAAATAACCCCAATAAAGCTAATGCCTGCTAGCACCCCTACGACTAGTGCTGACTGGCTAGTATTCCTGCTACTGAGTGCTGATTGGTTAGCATTACTGTTACTGTGCACCAATTGGTTAGCATTACTGCTACTAAGTTCTGATTGGTTAGCATTACTGCTATAGGGTGTTGATTATTTAGCATTACTGATACTGGGTTCTGATTGGTTAGCATTACTACTACTGAGTGTTGATTAGTTAGCATTACAGTTACTGAGCGCCGATTTGTTAGCATTACAGCTACTGAGCGCCGATTGGTTAGCATTACTGCTTAGGGTGTTGATTATTTAGCATTACTAATCCTGGGTGCTGATTGGTTAACATAACAGTTACTGAGTGCTGATTGGTTAGCATTACTGCTACTGAGTGCTGATTGGTTAGCATTACTGCTACTGAGTGCTGACTGGTTAGCATTATTGCTACTGAGTGCTGATTTGTTAGCACTACTGCTACTGAGCGCCGATTGGTTAGCATTGCTGCTACTAAGTGCTGATTGGTTAGCATTACTGCTACTGAGTGCTGATTGGTTAGCACTACTGCTACTGAGTGCTAAATGGTAGGCATTACTGCTACTGAGTGCTGATTGGTTAACATTACTGCTACTAAGCACTGATTGGTTGGCTTTACTGCTACTGAGTGTTGATTGGTTGGCATGATGAAAGCTTTAACTGCTGTTTATCTGAGGGACGCGGTTGTGATGGCCTGCCAGGTCTTCCAGGTGGTTGTAAGGAGTCATTTGTTGAGTTTTGAGCCTTCCTTATAAAAGTGGGTTATTCTATATTTATCTTCAGAAACTTCTCCAGAGAAATGACCAGTCTGCATAAAGGGCATAATGGCTGTTTTGGATGAGAATCAAATCAAATAAATGAGTGGTGGTTTGCGCCGTACTGAGCATACTGAGAAGGAGGCCGAAAGTGTGTGCGCTGAGTGGTACAGTAGGGGTCAGAGGCGGGGGCTGCTCTCTGAACTCTTTCTGTGAAATTGTTTTCTGATGCTGAACGTGCGGGGAAGAATAACAAACAGCACTTCTGTGCTGGGACAGATGTCCAGCGCTGATAAACCATCAAAGAACAGCCTGCCCGGACTCATGCGGCATTATGTAATGTTTACGGCCAGCACACCTCCGTCTGCTGCCTCCGTGTGCTGCTCAGATCTCATCAACAACCATTTATTAGCCAATGTAACCAGACTCATGGGCAAACATCGCCGGTGGATCTGACATCAAGGTGACACGAAAAACAAATTAAAGTGGAATTCCATTCACATGTGGTTGAGGTGTAAACAGAGTGAGTGAGAGAGGGTTTGGTGTGAGGTGTGTACAGAGTGAGGGAGAGCGGGTTTGGTGTGAGGTGTAAACAGAGTGAGTGAGAGAGGGTTTGGTGTGAGGTGTGTACAGAGCGAGTGAGAGCGGGTTTGGTGTGAGGTGTGTACAGAGTGAGGGAGAGCGGGTTTGGTGTGAGGTGTGTACAGAGCGAGTGAGAGCGGGTTTGGTGTGAGGTGTGTACAGAGCGAGTGAGGGGGGGTTTGGTGTGAGGTGTAGACGGAGTGATTGAGAGCGGGTTTGGTGTGAGGTGTGTGTGAGAGCGGGTTTGGTGTGAGGTGTGTGTGAGAGCGGGTTTGGTGTGCGGTGTGTACAGAGTGATTGAGAGAGAGTTTGGTGTGAGGTGTGTGTGAGAGCGGGTTTGGTGTGCGGTGTGTACAGAGTGAGTGAGAGCGGGTTTGGTGTGAGGTGTGTACAGAGTGAGTGAGAGCGGGTTTGGTGTGAGGTGTGTACAGAGTGAGTGAGAGCGGGTTTGGTGTGCGGTGTGTACAGAGTGAGTGAGAGCGGGTTTGGTGTGCGGTGTGTACAGAGTGATTGAGAGCGGGTTTGGTGTGAGGTGTGTGTGAGAGCGGGTTTGGTGTGCGGTGTGTACAGAGTGATTGAGAGCGGGTTTGGTGTGAGGTGTGTACAGAGTGAGTGAGAGCGGGTTTGGTGTGAGGTGTGTACAGAGTGAGTGAGAGGGGGTTTGGTGTGCGGTGTGTACAGAGTGAGGGAGAGAGGGTTTGGTGTGAGGTGTGTACAGAGTGAGTGAGAGCGGGTTTGGTGTGCGGTGTGTACAGAGTGAGGGAGAGAGGGTTTGGTGTGAGGTGTGTACAGAGTGAGTGAGAGCGGGTTTGGTGTGAGGTGTGTACAGAGTGAGTGAGAGCGGGTTTGGTGTGAGGTGTGTACAGAGTGAGTGAGGGAGGGTTTGGTGTGAGGTGTGTACAGAGTGAGTGAGAGCGGGTTTGGTGTGAGGTGTGTACAGAGTGACTGAGAGTGGGTTTGGTGTGCGGTGTGTACAGAGCGAGTGAGAGCGGGTTTGGTGTGCGGTGTGTACAGAGTGATTGAGAGTGGGTTTGGTGTGAGGTGTAGACGGAGTGATTGAGAGCGGGTTTGGTGTGCGGTGTGTGTGAGAGCGGGTTTGGTGTGCGGTGTGTACAGAGTGAGTGAGAGCGGGTTTGGTGTGCGGTGTGTACAGAGTGAGTGAGAGCGGGTTTGGTGTGAGGGGGGTGGATTTGGAAGCATTACATGTAACAGTTTCCTGTTGGGGAGCTTTCGCTGGCTGACGTCTGGTTCCCATCTCCCCCACTGTTTTCTATACCTACCCGAGATCCTTTCACACCCAGCCACCCTGAATGACTTTGTTTACATCTAGAAGGTTTAACTATGTGGACATTTTGAACAATGATAGACAGTCTGTAGAACTCCGCCTTAAACAACTATATAGCATATTTTCATTGACTGTTTTATTGGAAGCCCCTCCCTCTCTGAGACTGTCACTCATTTGTTGATGCACAGATTGGAGGAGATCCCACCCCCAAAAGGAGGACATCATAAAGGGGGGCGGGGCACGACGCTGAATTAAACTCATAATCTAACCTATATAACACAAACATGATGCCTTACTCGGCTGTGTGGAATGGATGAGTCACAATGTCACGTGACCTTGGTAAACCAATGAAATGCAAGGCATGTATTTTGTCACGGGCGTGAGCCAATGGGACACGTGATTTTGTTGCCAAGTGACCATTTTAAATAGATCATCCTGAAAAGAGGACTAATCGGTGTCTGTCCAGGTACTGGACTGTCAGGTCTAAAACTGGACACCTGGCCCTCCGCTTCTGACCATGTATGTTGTCTGGTCATAAGTGGGTGGAGTGGGTGGAGGCTGTAGCCAGGACACTGATGTGTGCACAACAACAGCTGTGACTGATGGACTTGCACCAGCACCACAAGCATTGCCATGTCAGTACCATGTCAATCGAGAATGGACCACCACCCACATGAATACCTGAAACTGACCAGTGATAGATGGAGTAGAGGTGGGGCTATAGTATATGGCCACTGTAGATCTGCAGTATAACGTAGGTGTCTGTAAAGCTGTTCAGACACCGCTAGCTTCACGCCGTGTGTGTGTTCTCCTGTTTGCCTGAGGCCTCGGCTCTGTAACTGTCATTTACGATCTGTGCTCTCCTCTGCCGGCTCGCAGACCCAGCAGTGATCCTGTCAGCAGCATAGCTCTGCACAGCCTGGGATCTTACAGGAATCAGAACAGCTAACAGGCTAATGAACAGAACAGCTAACAGGGTGATGAACAGAACAGCTAACAGGGTGATGAACAGAACAGCTAACAGGGTGATGAACAGAACAGCTAACAGGCTAATGAACAGAACAGCTAACAGGCTAATGAACAGAACAGCTAACAGGGTGATGAACAGAACAGCTAACAGGGTGATGAACAGAACAGCTAACAGGCTAATGAACAGAACAGCTAACAGGCTAATGAACAGAACAGCTAACAGGGTAATGAACAGAGCAGCTAACAGACTAATGAACAGAACAGCTAAAAGGGTGATAAACAGAACAGCTAACAGGCTAATGAACAGAACAGCTAACAGGGTGATGAACAGAACAGCTAACCGGCTAATGAACAGAGCAGCTAACGGGGTAATGAACAGAACAGCTAACAGACTAATGAACAGAACAGCTAACAGGGTGATGAACAGAACAGCTAACAGGCTAATGAACAGAACAGCTAACAGGCTAATGAACAGAACAGCTAACAGGGTGATAAACAAAACAGCTAATAGACTAATGAACAGAACAGCTAACAGGGTGATGAACAGAACAGCTAACAGGCTAATGAACAGAACAGCTAACAGGCTAATGAACAGAGCAGCTAACAGACTAATGAACAGAACAGCTAAAAGGGTGATAAACAGAACAGCTAACAGGCTAATGAACAGAACAGCTAACAGGGTGATGAACAGAACAGCTAACAGCCTAATGAACAGAGCAGCTAACAGGGTGATGAACGGAACAGCTAAAAGGCTAATGAACAGAACAGCTAACAGAGTAATTAACCGAACAGCTAACAGGGTGATGAACAGAACAGCTAACAGGCTAATGAACAGAGCAGCTAACAGACTAATGATCAGAACAGCTAAAAGGGTGATGAACAGAACAGCTAACAGGCTGATGAACAGAACAGCTAACAGGGTGATGAACAGAACAGCTAACAGGATGATGAACAGAACAGCTAACAGGGTGATGAACAGAACAGCTAACAGGGTGATGAACAGAAAGCTAACAGGGTGATGAACAGAACAGCTAAAAGGGTGATAAACAGAACAGCTAACAGGCTAATGAACAGAACAGCTAACAGGCTAATGAACAGAACAGCTAACCGGCTAATGAACAGAGCAGCTAACGGGGTAATGAACAGAACAGCTAACAGGCTAATGAACAGAACAGCTAACAGGCTAATGAACAGAGCAGCTAACAGGGTGATAAAAGGCAGAAGCTAGCAGGTTCTTGCTAACTGCTTGCTAGTTATGCATCACACGATCTTATCCACAAGCACACTGATGGCCTGAAGACCAGATGTCCGGAGGAGACGTGGAATCCTAATTTGGAAATTCTCTTCATTTGAAAGCACATGCTGACTCTGAGGGCCGCTGAGGGACCAAACATGAGGAGAGCTGATTAAATTAGCATACCAGCTTTAATCCAGCAGCTCTAATACGCAGCTCGCAGCAGCATCAGGTGTGAAGTGGATCAAATAATCAGCTATTCGTCATAGAAAACCTTCAGACTTATTAACAGAACACATACACTACACACATACACTACACACATACACTACACACATACGCTACACACATACACTACACACATGCGCTACACACATACGCTACACACATACACTACACACATGCGCTACACACATACACTACACACATACGCTACACACTACAGTAAATACTAAACAGTGTTTAAAGGACAAAAGAAATTGTCAGTCTGTAGTACAGTTTGGTGGTTTGACAATTTCTGTTCTATAACTGAACAGATAAATAAACCTTCAGTAGCAGTAATGCTAACCAATCAGCTTTCAGTATTAGTAATGCTAACCAATCAGCTCTCAGTAGTAGTTATGCTAACCAATCAGTTTTCAGTATCAGTAATGCTAACCAATTAGCTTTCAGTATCAGTAATGCTAACCAATCAGCTCTCAGTAGCTGTAATGCTAACCAATCAGCACTCAGTAGTAGTGATGCTAACCAATCAGTTCTCAGTAGCTGTAATGCTAACCAATCAGTTCTCGGTAGCAGTAATGCTAACCAATCGGCTCTTAGTAGCAGAAATGCTAATCAATCAGCTCTCAGTAGTAGTTATGCTAACCCATCAGTTCTCAGTAGCTGTAATGCTAACCAATCAGCTCTCAGTAGTAGTTATTCTAACCAATCAGCACTCAGTAGCTGTAATGCTAACCAATCAGCACTCAGTAGTAGTGATGCTAACCAATCAGTTCTCAGTAGCTGTAATGCTAACCAATCAGTTCTCGGTAGCAGTAATGCTAACCAATTGGCTCTAAGTAGCAGAAATGCTAACCAATTAGCACTCAGTAGCAGTAATGCTATAAAAGAATATAAAATAATATATTGTCGTTGCTATGACTACTATTGTTGCTACTGCTGCTGTTATTATTTATTATTATTGAAAATAATATTATTTAATTTGATTGATATTTTTATTATATTTTTATTATTATATTTTTATTATAACGTAAATGCTACCACACGCCTCTTCAGTATGGCAGCAGCTCTCAGACGTCTCTCCTGTAGCTGCGCCTCATGTGAGCCTTTACCTCTTCACTCATCCTCGGTTCTGTTCTGCACCTTGTAGCTGTTGTCAGTAATGCTGTCTCACTGTTTGCTGGTTCTAATAAAGATATCTCGGTATCGCAGGCTCGTAAAGCTTATCACGGTAAGTTTACTCTGCGCCCGTTTACAAGCTGGTTACGAACTTTACGAGCTGACTGGTTCTTCTTCATCATGCTGGACGGTTTCCTGGTCTGTCAGGCTTGACACGATGACTCAACCACGGTCCGAATGATGTCCAGGGTAAACACATGTATACAGAAGTCTTTGAGCAGAGGGACCATTTGGGAACAGTCTATCTGTCTTGTATGGTGTCATTTCAGACTAGCTGGAATCTGGCAACCCTTGCACTGACCGCAGCCGCAGGGATGTTCTCCCACAATGCCTGCGTAGAGTCCCTGGGGTTCAATGGGGTTTTGAAATGCTGTGGAGCGCATGCTTATCATCATGTGTGCCCCCAGTCCCCGCCTTCATGTGTCATATCAGTTTAGCCTAGCTGGGATCTGGCAACCCTGAGTGACAGGGTAAACAAGAGTTAACGACAAAGCTGAGATGTCATCTACTAGGTGACCAAGTGAAGCTAACTAAACTGATAGAACCGATAGAACTAGACTGATGTGCCCTTGGGCAAGCCATCTAAACCCCAGGACCTGTGGACAGGGTTGTCCACCGCTCCGGGCAAGTGACGGGTTACGTGCGGAAGACAGATTCAAAGCAGCATGTAGTTGCATTATCAAGACACAAGCAAACGCAATAAGGGGGTTCTCCACCCAGTCCGAGCAGAGTCCCTGGGGTTCACTGGGGTTTTGAAATGCTGTGGAGTGCAGCCTTGTTGTCATGTGTCCCCATAGTCCCTTCTTTTTGAGGTCATGTCCTCTCGCTTGTTGGCTCTGATGCTGACCACAAAGTGCATCCTCCTCCCCAGCACAGCAGCAGTCCGTAGACAGCATCATGTACACTGAAGCCCTGACCACAAAGAGCTGACGGTGGTGCAGCGTGTGGGACTAGCAGTGTGTCCCAGCGATGCTTAGCAACACTGTCAGTACCTACTCAAAGCATCGCTGGTACACACGGCTAGTCCCACATGCTGCACCACCGTCAGCTCTTCGTGGTCAACCACAAGCCGGGCATCCTTGCCAGCTGTCCTCCAGCCAGGCTCCACTGGTGAACCTGGCTGTACCTCCTCCTTCGCGGTCCTTCATCTTCCATGTGCTGCTCCTTCTATCCAATCCTCGATCAGTCCAAGTAAGCCAGTTTTGGGATGCAGTGTGATGCCATATGCAATATCTCCATCTCAGATCAGCATGGATTTGGGATTTTTAAAGCCGGGAGGTTCGAACAGTGATCGTGATCATGAAGGATTAAGACTTCCTGGTACTTGAGTCTTCCATACCAGGCTTCAGTGGCCTTCAATTTTTATTTCTCAGTTTATTTATTTCTTTCTTTTTCAGGTTGAACCTTCACAGGCCCGATCCTATTAGCGATTCCGACCATTTCAGCGTTGCACTACTGTTACATCACGTCTTTCATCCTTTCACTCGTTCTCTCTTTCAGGTTGAACCTTCTCCGGGGGCCGCAGCACACAAGCTATAATTAAATCTTCCATTTAATTTCAGTTATGGATGAAATTCCCACTGCGAAATCTGATCTGGTGTTCAATCTTCGGCGCAGTCTTAGAATTCCATTCATGCTGGGACGTCACTGGGGTTTCAGCCAAACACAATGACTTCTGAAGTCAACGCTGGCATTACGCAACCGCTCCGAGTACACATAATTAAACGCGCCCCCCCTCTAAATTCCTTATCAGAGGATAAAGAATTTTTTTTTCTCTATGAGATTCGTGTCTGCGTCTGAGTTCCTACAGGACACAAAGGTCGAGTGACAGCATGACAAAGCTTCTTCCCGCAGCAGAAATCCGAGTGGCCCCTCAAAAGGTGACCTTAATTGAGCGCGATGGTTACATCTTACCACAGTAACCACCAGGACACGTTCAATGGAGTTAATTATGCGTGAGGAAACGTCCTCTGCCTGGCTCTGCTCATTAAAGAGCTGAAGGGGACGACGTAAGAACACCACAACGAAGCATTCCACAGCCCGGCCGGCAGCGGAACAGGCCGGCAGGGACCAGCTCATGATGCTTCGGGGATATGAAGCCTCCACTTGGCCCTGAACTGTCAAATATTGGCTCCCTGTCAGACTGTGGTGGGCCCCCAGTTGACTCCTGGAATAAGCAGATGACTTTTAAAAGGGATTGAAGCTGTGGAGGCCGTCATCCACTTCTTCATCTACGTCATCATTTATTACAGTCAGTCTTTTTCAAGAAATGATAAAACATGCCATATCAGTTTATATTCATGATTTGGTGAATGTGGGACTTGGTGGGAATCCGGAATAAGTATCTGGGGAACATCTGGATATTCCTACTGCCGCTGTCATGCTAGTAATCCCATATAAAGTCTGAAGCTGCCCAATTCCTTCTTTCCTCTCCCAACGAGGGTCCCAGCACTGGGACGATCAAAGATGGATTACTTCCCAGCCAGGGAACACAGCCAGGGCTCTCAAACCGGAGTAATAGAGAAGAATCAAGGGAGTCTCAGCAATGGTTCTCCAACCTGAGTGAGTGAGATAGAGGGGGAAGGAATGAGTGAACAAGTTTAGGTTCTCTGACTAGGCTGAGAGAGAGGGAACACTCCACTAGGGCTCTCAAACCTGGAGGAGAGAAAGACCCACAGAACTTAGCTTGGGTTCCCAAACATGTGAGAGGCCTTGGGAGAGAGACTGTGGGAACATCTATCTTGGGTTCTCTGACTTAGGTCTGATAGAGTCCCAGGGTGCCGTCTTCTAGGGTACGCAAACCTTGTAGAGAAGAAGACCTACAGAAAACTTACCTTGGGTTCCCACACCTGAATGAGAGATCGAGAGAGAGAGGGATCGAGGAAACATTTAGAGTTCCTGCTGTGATTTAGTCAGGAACGCTGTCTGTGTTGAACATGGACCCCAGGAGCATCCTCCAGGAGCATCCTCTAGCACAGTGTTGGTGGTTCACAGTGTTGTCCCTGCTCCAGTGGGCCTGATGTTCCTCGGCGGTAACTAGACAAGCTGAAGCATGTTTGCTAGAGCTGGGAGAGTGACCTCTGTGGCCCAGTCTCTTCTCACCTCGCTGGGAGCTCTGATGTCTGGATGAGCTACAACCAAAGGAGAAAAGAAGCCAGGAAATCCATCTGTGGATCAAAAGGGAATACCAACTGAATCAGTCGCTACACGAAAGCCCGGAAGCCAGGTTATCACGTCTGCTCAACTATCCGACTGTACTGCACTTCAGTCCCGCTGTGTAACGTTGTCTCTGGGGCCCAGTTGTATGTCTGGCGATGTATTGTTCCTCCGCATTAATAATTCACAGATGCAGCCAAACAATGCTAATTGTAACACGGGGTAGGCAGTGTGCGATCAGTGGGCACCAGGTATATCCATTCACCCCTGGGTGTGGAACCCATGACCTTCTGGGTGCTGGCTTGCCGCTCTTACACCACTGCCAGTGGAGGAACCAGCGCTGGGTAGATTGCTCAGTACTCTCCGTCTCAGGCTGTAATATGATCAGTGTACTCGTTGCTTCCTGTTAGAAGTACTCAGACTGCTGAGATACTCTCTAAGTTACTCACCAAGTTTGTGCTGCTTCCCACACTCGTCCTACGCCAGACGTCATCCGATTCAAATTTGTGGATCAGACGCTTGGAAACGACAAATCAACAAAAATAGATGACAGGTATGCTTCAAATGGGCTGTACAAACCTGATGCTATATTTCCAGAGCCCTCTCCAGTTGCCAGGCGGTTGCTATGGTATCTCAGGTGGTTGCTATGATATATCACATGGTTAAAAGGGTGTGCTATATCGCCATGATAAAACCACCAGCATCCACCTAGCAACTTCCAGAAATGTCAAATCACCAGCCTAGCAACCACTTAGCAACCATTATTACCTTATATCACAATGAGAAAAGTCTTCCTGAAATGCCATATCACCAGCCTAGCAACCACTTAGCAACCATTATTAGGCCCTATGTTATCTGGAAATGCTTGATGTCACATTGTGATATAGGGTCATAATGGTTGCTAAGTGGTTGCTAGGCTGCTGATTAGGTAGACAGTTAGGTAGGCAGTTGCTAGGTGGAGTCCGCGTAGTTGAGATTACATCTCACATGGACATGGTGTGTACTGTTGGTGGGCTAATGAGCTTTTATCATCATAGTGTAAGCCCTTAATGGTTGCTAGGTGGTTGCTAGGCTGTTGATATGGCATTTCAGGACGTTGCTAGATAGAGCCTGGTGGTTGAAATGATATGTTATGTTAGTGGATTAATGGGCTTTTACCATCTCGGTGGTCCTAAGGGTGGTCTTAATGATGATGGTTAAAATTATACAGTAACTCACATGGTCATTGTGTATTGTTAACGGGCTTTCATCATCATGGTGTAAGCCTTTAATGGTTGCTAGGGCGTTGCTAGGCGGTTGCTATGGTATTTCAGGTATTTGCTAGGTGCCTGTTCATGGTTCTTATAATATCTTACATCATAAGTAAGCTTCTATGGTATCCCAGGTAGCTGCTAGGGCGTTGCTAGGTGGTTGCTAGGCAGTTGCTATGGTATTTCAGGTATTTGCTAGGTGCCTGTTCATGGTTGTTATAATATCTTACATCATAAGTAAGCTTCTATGGTATCCCAGGTAGCTGCTAGGGCGTTGCTAGGTGGTTGCTAGGCGGTTGCTATGGTATTTCAGGTATTTGCTAGATGCCTGTTCATGGTTGTTATAATATCTTACATCATAAGTAAGCTTCTATGGTATCCCAGGTAGCCGCTAGGGCGTTGCTAGGTGGTTGCTGGTGGATGCTATGATATCCTACAGGCTAAATAGGGTGTTGCTAATGGAGAATTGTGATATAAGCTGGGTGCTCATGCATTTGCCCCCATTCTTTATACAGGAAATGGACCTCATTATTTCAGTGACTGTAAAGTGTTGAACTAGTTCGTTATAGTTACACCGTAACGTGTGTTGCCCTGAGTTACCCCTCAGCACTGCAAACACAGGACATCCCTGAAAAATACAGGACTAGGAAACACTGTAATAAACATAGAACACAAAGAAACAAACAGGGAGACCAAATACAGTCACCCAGAACAAACACAAGCAGGGGCCACAACAATGCACAGCAGAGAACACAGGACAAAGAGTAAAAGCACACCGACAGAACTGACAAGACACGGGGCATAACAACGAGACCAGACCACTAACCAAACACAGACCAGCATGATAGCAAGGAGGCGGAGCCAGGGTACTAGATACAACACATAGATCCCACTGGGAACCAGAGCCCCCTTTTTCCTCATACAGTGTACTCTTGGTTGTGAGATACACTCATCATCAACAGAACAGCTGCACCCAGGAGGGGGTGTGGAAGTGCAGGTGTGTTGGGAAGGAGGATAAAGGTGAACAGGATCAATAACTGATGATAAATTTAGACTGATATGATCAATATTTATTGAGCTACACATACAGAAGTCTGTCTCTCAGTATGGCGTCGGGCCGCCGTGTTCGCTAACCCAACACGCCAGACGTCTCGGTATGGAGCTGTAGAGGTTCCTAATGGTGTCCTGTGATAATCCATCCCAGGCAGCTTGAACATCCTCACACAGTTCCTGCAGATGGTGCGGTAGGGGTGGAGGTGGAGGGACACCAGGTCTTCTGGACGTGTGATAACAGACCGCTCATCTCGGTGCTGACCACGGTGCCTCCACACACGGGTTCATTGGGCGTCTCCACCAAGACTAAAGTGGGACTCGTCACTGAAGATGACCCGCTGCCATTCTGAGTCGCTCCATGACAGTCTGGTACGACACCACTGCAGTCTTTGGTGACGGTGACGTGGTGTTAAGGGCAGTCGTGGTAACGGTCTCCGTGCATGTAGTCCTGCGTCGCATTCGTTGGTTCTCCCTCTCTGTGATTCGTGTAGATCTCCCAGGTCCTTCATGTTGCAGCGGCGTACCTTCTTCTATCCACCCCCACCAACAGCATGCTGTGGTTTTATCCGCATGACTGGTATGATGGAGAATGGAAAACGCAGCAGCACAACTTTGTGTAGTCGGTCGGAGACCGTGATAAGGCTCGTCCTTGCTTACGCCGCATGCACAGCCGAGCGTGAACTTGGTTTCATATGTCGTGGTGAAGCTGTTCTGGCGTGGTGTACTATTAGCAGTGTACTGTTTTCCTACTACAGAATTCCCAGGCTAATCATGCTGGGTCATCCAGCACGCACAGCGCTAGGTTCTACGTGTACTCACTGAGTATTCAGACTTGACTAACGCCTGTCCAGACCATCCGGTCTCCAGAGGACCCTTCCTTAAACTTTGCCCCAGTGCCTGACCGGGCCCACTGAAAACAAACGCACGGCTGCGACAGCCGCAGCTGTAGTGGGACACCCGTGGGCAGTACAGCAGGACCCTCAGGCGAGAGGGGCCTTCTCCTTTAAACCTCGGATTCCTCGCGTGTGCACCGCCGGGTGACTTCTCAAACACGCTTTGAACTTTCAGGTTGTTGGGTTCTGCGGCTTGCAGCGCCTCTTTGTACTCCTTGGGCTGGAGGGCAGATCACAGATCACACTTCGTGCTGAAATCAGGGGTGTCCAAGGCCGGTTCTGGAGGGCCACAGAACCACACAGCCTGGGGTTCCCCTTTAACAAAGACACCTGATTCAACGCTAAGGGATCACTGAGCCCCTCAGTAAGCAGAATCAGATGTCTTAGCAGAGGGGGACCCTTAGCCGCCTCTGTGACGGAGCCCGTCCGCAGTGAGACCTAACCTAGCATGGCTGTGTCTCTGCCGACTCCAAAACCGTGAAAACAGAAAAGTGCATTCACTGAAGAATCACGGTTGCTATGGTGTCTCAAAAGGTTGCCAAGGTGTTGGTAAGTGGTTGCTATGGTACTTTAAGTGGTTGCGAAGGTCCTAGTATATGGTTGCCATGGTACTTTAAGTGGTTGCTAAGGTGTTGGTATGTGGTTGCTATGGTACCTTAAGTGGTTGCTAAGGTGATGGTATGTGGTTGCTATAGTATCTGAAGTGGTTGTTAAGGTGTTAATAAGTGGTAGCTAAGGTATTGCTAAATGGTGGTTAAGGTGTTGCTAAATGGTTACTATGATATGCCTAGTGGTTACTAAGGTGTTGTTAGGTGGTTGCTATGGCATCCCTAGTGGTTAGTAAGGAGTTTCTAGGTTGTTACTATGGTTTCTCAAGACGTTGCTAGTTGGTTGCAATGGTATCCCAATTGGTTGCCAGGATGTTGCTAGGGTATTTATGAGGTTACTATAGGGTTACTATGAAGTACTAGATGGTTGCTATGGTGTTCCAAGAGGTTGCTAGGATATTGCTAAGTTGTTCCTGATGGTACCCATAGGGTGTTGATAGAGCGTTGCTATGATATCCCAAATGGTTGCTAGGGGGTTGCTAGACAGCTGCTATGATAGGGCAGGTGGCTTCTAGGGAGTTGCTAGACAGTTGCTATGATATCCCAGGTAGTTGCTAGACAGTTCATATAATATCCCAGGTGGTTGCTAGCAGATTGCTAGACAGCTGCTATGATATGCCAGGTGGCTGCTAGAGAGTTGCTGGATAGTTGCTATTATATCCCAGGTGGTTGCTAGGGGGTTGCCAGACAGTTGCTATGAAATTCCAGTTAGTTTTTAGGGGGTTGGTAGGGGGTTGCTAGACAGTTGCAATGATATCCCATGTGGTTGCTAGAGGGTTGCTGTACAGTTGCTATGATATCCCATGTGGTTGCTAGAGGGTTGCTGTACAGTTTCTATGATATCCCATGTGGTTGCTAGAGGGTTGCTGGACAGTTGCTATGATATCCCAAGTTTTGGCAGCTCCATAGCCAAATCATCTTTTGGGTTATGGTGTGATATGAATTCTACACGCCCCCTAGTGGTTATTCTGTATTCATCTATGCTTAAAATAGTCGATATTAAATACTAATCTGTATGGTTTATTATAAACACTAAGTAAATAGACTGACTGGGATGGTAGGTTCTCTCGTGTGAATGAATGAGTAACCCTAGCTCCACCTTATCTCTCCAGCTTGCTGAGGTGCTGTGTGTTCTTCTGAAACCGGCCCAAAACTCCAGGCTGTAATGAACACCCTGTGTGAGGAGGTGTTTACAGCTGCAGGGGACTCTGTATGTATTTATAGTGCTGTAATTAACGTTGTAGCTGTTCTGCCTTCAATATTTGTCTGGTAATAGTGACTGTGGAAAGTCATTGGGCTGAGACAGTCTCAGGTGACAGGTGGAAGTGTAATACACCTGTTCTCAAATCACCATTAAATCGCACGTACGCGCACAGTCACGCAGGCACGTGCCGTCAGACAGGTACACCATGCAACAGCTGCCAGGCTCCAGCGGTGACACATCGCCCTGTTTCTAAACAGCACTGGATGCTGGGCTCACTGATTTGGTGCTTAAGCCCCTTCGGCCCAAACTCATATCCTCCAAAGCCAGGATGCTGATGATGATGCAGAATGACCTTTTGACCTGCAGTGTTACGTGTTTCAGAAGTAAACCGTCCTGCAGGTCAGATGGTAAAACGGAACTGGCTTTAATGGAACGATGTGGTGAAAAATCAGTTTACCCAAACCACATGTAGTCAGTAAAGACGTGTGTCTGAAATGTGCTTCTGTTGTTTAAAGTGGCCAGTGAATGGAGGCACACAGTGGGCGTTTCCAATAAAGTGGCCAGTGGGTGGAGGTACACAGTGGGTGTTTCTAATAAAGTGGCCACTGAGTGGAAGCACAAGGCTGGTGTTTCTAATAAAGTGGCCAGTGAGTGGAAGCACAAGGCTGGTGTTTCTAATAAAGTGGCCAGTGGGTGGAAACACAAGGTAGGTGTTTCTAATAAAGTGGCCAGTGAATGGAGGCACAGAGTGGGTGTTTCTAATAAAGTGGCCACTGTGTGGAGGCACACATGGGGTGTTTCTGATAAAGTGGCCATTGAGTGTAAGCACAAGGCTGGTGTTTCTAATAAAGTGGCCAGTGAGTGGAAGCACAAGGCTGGTGTTTCTAATAAAGTGGCCAGTGGGTGGAAACACAAGGTAGGTGTTTCTAATTAAGTGGCCAATGTGTGGAGGCACACATGGGGTGTTTCTGATAAAGTGGCCATTGAGTGGAAGCACAAGGCAGGTGTTTCCGATAAAATGGCCAGTTAGTGGAAGCACAAGTTAGGTGTTTCTAATAAAGTGGCCAGTTAGTGGAAGCACAAGTTAGGTGTTTCTAATAAAGTGGCCAAAATCTGAATGTTTGCTGCGAAACTTCCGGCGCGCTGACGTCACACACCCAGCGTCACTAACGAATCCCGCCAAAATGACCCAGAAACAGACGCACATGCGCTCTCTCTCTCTCTCTCTCTCTCTCTCTCTCTCTCTCTCTCACGCAAACCCCACATTGCACGACTACAACAATAACACACAGTAGAATATAAGATATACTGAACATATAATAAATACTGAGCCTGTAGTCACGTGACCTACACCTAATAAACGACGTTCATTAACACGGGAGACAATGGGAACGGTAATAAACGCCTCAGCTGCGGGGACGGGGAGGGTGGTTGCCGGTGATTGGAGGGTTTGGACGCAGAGGGGCGGTAGAGGGCGGGGGTAGACTGAGAGAGGAGGTGGGGGCAAGAGCGGGCTCCTCATTTCGACCCACTTTAAAACCACGGGGCTTCAGAGACGCTGTGAGTCGAAGAGAAGCGGCCCGTTCAGCGCCTCCGTTCACGGCCATTCAGAGAGAGAGATAGAGAGAGAGAGAGAGAGGGACATAGAAAGACACACGGAGAGGAAGAGACAGAGCGAGAGTGAGGACATCTGTCTACAGTACCCGTCAGGCGGTAAGTGATGCTGAACCCTTTATTCCTACATACCGCGCGGGCTGATTCGGTCCACCGTTGCTCTGACTCTCGGTAGCGCGAGACTCCCGCCGCACGAGCGAAGCGGAGTCTCGGAAGCACGCGCTCGGGGTATGGCTGCGAGGAGGAACGGTGTGGAGGAGGGCAGGGATGAACGTTCTGGTGAGGGAGCTCAGCCAATATACTGGGTCCATAGAGAAGGGAGACGGAGCAGCTGCACACGAGGTCACCATGCCCGGTGCCCAGTGTGGGCTAGAGGGGTATAAGACCCCCAGCACTGGGCTGTGGAGCAGCCACATTCTCTGAAGTGATGGAGCTCCATCCAATACCCCTGGGAGTTGGAGTGATCTAACATCAGCATGCTAATACTCAATCAAATCCTCACAGCAGCATGTTCCAACTTCTAGGCTAAAGCCTTTCCCAGAAGAGTGGAGTCTGTTCCTGGAGCAAATGAGGTCAAACTCACTACAGAGGGAAATTCCACACACTGATTTCCAAGATTTTGGTGGAACTTCATGGTTAGGTCATTCAGTGGGCTGACGTGAGTCGGAATACTTCACAGTGGTGGTCAAAGGAACCAGACGTCCACCTCGAAATGGTTATGAAGGTGCTGCCTGATGTCTGAGGTTGATCTGGAACAGCTTTGGGAGCAGTTTGAAACCAGTTCATGGTGGATGGGTACATGTAGCAAGAAGTCCCCCCAAAATCAGCTTATTATTTCCCGGTTTTCCGGTTTTCATCATCAACATTCCATATAAACACTCAGGAGACGTGTAGGTTCACCGGTGGGTTACCTGGGTTCACTGGTGGGTTTCGATTCTCTTGGTTACAGTCTGTTGGAAATGTAGTGCGTGTGTCGACATGGTCATTTATTAACCAGGAGGGATGTTTGGCTTGCTGAACGTACTTTGACATTATTTGCTATTAATAAAGCAGCAGTATGGAAATTGTTAGTATAAATACTGAGATTTGGTTTGTATATCGTCGCTGTCCAATGAAATACATGTATCTCCATTTCTGTGGAGTTTCCTTTGATTACACAAGCTGTTTTTTACATAATGTGAAAATTTAATGACGAATGAACCAACAGAAATGGCCCAAACCTGCTCAGAAGGACGTCTGGTTTCATAGGCTTACATTAAAATCAGATTAGGGTTATATATGTGTATATATATAAAACCCTAATCTATATATATATGTGTGTATGTGTGTGTGTATAGGGTTATGTATGTATATATATGTATGTGTGTGTATGTGTGTGTGTATAGGGTTATGTATGTATATATATGTATGTGTGTGTATGTGTGTGTGTATAGGGTTATGTATGTATATATATGTATGTGTGTGTGTGTGTGTGTATATATATATATATATATGTATAGGGTTATGTATGTATATATATGTATATGTATATATATATATATATATATATATATATATATATATATATATATATATATATATATATATATGTATGTATGTATGTTTTTTTTTTTTTTTTTGGTGAATTGCAAAAGTTCTTATTTCTCTATCTATACATTGTGTGGAAATTCCATAGTGAATGGCCCAGATATGACCCAGAATTACCCGGAATAACATCTGGTTCCATTGACTTGCATTAAAAGTGCAGTAAGTTCTCCTACTGTACCCCCTCTGCACCATCGATTTCATCACGGATGGGCAATGCGATGATATGTCATCGCTACCATTATGCATTATGTCACGGTGTGCTTTTCTCTGGGGCTGAACCCGAGTTCAGGATTTTCGTTTATTGGTTATGTATTTGTTTGTTATTTTGTGATTCGGATATTCCCTGTTTCCTGTTTCTTAATAAGTCGACCTTCATTAATCACTCTGTCGTGCTCTCCCACGACGTCACTCTTCAGATCAGGTAGGCGGCGATAAGAGAACGCCACAGCAACAATCACAGGACCTGTAAACCTTACACAGTCGCCTCCTCGTTTATTCAGCACCACTGTGGGTTAAAAGGGTTCAGCTCCTTCACTCCAGTCCGCTTGTTAACACGTCCAGGTCCAGACCTCTCCTGACCGGCTGAGGTTGGTCTCTCAGTTATCTCAGTTATCATTCTAGATCTATCTCTGTGCCGAGAAGAGGAACCGGCTGAAGCTGATAAGCTGAGCTACAGTCTTACACCAATGAAGACACACACAGTGTGGTGGCAGTGGGCTCTAATGTTAGCTAGCTGTAGCTAGCACACCTAGCTAACGTTACCTCACACTGGCTAACACCAAGCTGGCCCTGTGTGGAGACCCTAGCCTAGACTGTGTGTTTGATAGGGTTATTGTTGTTATGAACCCTCAGCTTCCGGTTGTTAGCTGGTTTGTGCTGTCAAGCTCAAGTGAATTTAGCTAGCCTGTTAGCACTTCCTTAGCTAGATAGCTAGCCCTCGTCATCATTCCTTTTCTAACTGACAAGCCTGAGAACTAAAACACGAAGGTGTCTTACAAATGGTGTTCCACTGAAGACAATGAAGCAGGACTGATTATGCTGACCTTGTGGTAAAGCCTGCGGTTGGTCGGTGGGTTTTAAGTACTGACCACCAGTCTACTGTGAGGTAATGTAAGCCCCCCAGACACAAATGAGTCACCTGCAGGTGTGAGTAACGGGATCCATAGATTGGGAGGAGGTGCTACAGTGCAGGGAATGTCTCGTTCCATGTGTGGAAAATGGCTCCAGAGCAGATGTTAAATATTGGCTAAAAGGAGGGACTGCATGTGGGTGTGGCCAAAGACCACAGTGTGAAGGAAACAGCTGAATCTGCAGGTGTCTGGAAGCGTACGGTCATACGGGTCTACCAGTGGATAAAATCCCAGTCTACAGGGAATTCTCCTCGGAACTGTGCCAGGGAAGGCCTCCACCAAATCTGGACCACCTGACCAGTTCTTTGATGTAGGAGTGTGTGAACACTGATGTGGCCTCCATCCAGAAACTTGTCCAGTACATCCCAATCCAGTCCCAGCTGTTCTTGGTGCTGGTGGAGGTGTTACATGGTGTTTGGTAAGTTGTTCATCTCCAGGTTGAATGGAGGTTAATGATATTTAGTTCCCCCAGTGTAAATGTGTAGATGTTGGCGTCTGAGGGACTACACCAGTGTGCCAGTGCTTAAGGTCATTTTGGACAGGTGTTACTAGAGGGACAGCAACTACTGAAACTAAATCTGAAAAGCATTTAATGGAATTGGCTTAATTAAAACATGTCCGTCGTTTCCACGCCGATAAAAGCATGAGCGCCGTTACTGCCGAGAGGAAGTGATCTGAAAGACGGAGCTGTGTTTATTTGATATGGTTTATTCATGTGGAAGTGATTTGGATCAAAGCAACTCAATACATCCCTGAGTTTTAGTGCGAGCAGCTCCGCACTCTCGGCTCAAACAGCCTCCGTCACTCACCAGATTCTGCCGGAGGATGTCAGAAAACGTGGCTGTGAGAGTGATGCCTCTCTGAGACTGGTGGGCTGGTTATCTGCTGAGAGGAGAAAGAGGCACTGAGCTGAGGCTCTAAACGTGAGTCATGCAGCTGCTTCTGCCTGGTGGGAAAGTTTGGTGACGCTGAATCATTCAGATATATATAACTACCCGGTGAAACTGTCCTTTAGATATATATATATAACTGCCCTATCCACACTGATAGAAGACGGACTTCGGTGACCCGGTGACCTCAGTTCATACAGTGAGTTCATTAAAAACATGACTGCTGTTTCTTAGTGTCTCCTTTAGAGGGCGGATGGTAATGACTCCTTTAGAGGGTGGTGGTGAGTGGTGTTTGTTTATTTGATGGTTGGTCATGACTCCTTTAGAGGGTGGTGATGAGTGGTGTTTGTTTTTTTGATGGTTGGTAATGACTCCTTTAGAGGGCGGTGGTGAGAGGTGTTTATTTGATGGTTGGTAATGACTCCTTTACAGGGCGGTGGTGAGTAGTGTTTATTTGATGGTTGATCATGACTCCTTTAGAGGGCGGTGTTGAGTGGTGTTTGTTTATTTGATGGTTGGTAATGACTCCTTTAGAGGGCGGTGTTGAGTGGTGTTTGTTTATTTGATGGTTGCTAGTGAGTCCTTTATAGGGCGGTGGTGAGTGGTGTTTATTTGATGGTTGGTCATGACTCCTTTAGAGGGTGGTGAGTGGTGTTTATATGATGGTTGGTAATGACTCCTTTAGAGGGTGGTGGTGAGAGGTGTTTATTTATTTGGTGGTTGGTAATGACTCCTTTAGAGGGTGGTGGTGAGAGGTGTTTATTTGATGGTTGGTAATGACTCCTTTAGAGGGCGGTGGTGAGTGGTGTTTAGTTGATGGTTGGTAATGACTCCTTTACAGGGCGGTGGTGAGTGGTGTTTATTTGATGGTTGGTAATGACTCCTTTACAGGGCGGTGGTGAGGGGTGTTTATTTGATGGTTGGTAATGACTCCTTTAGAGGGCGGTGGTGAGGGGTGTTTATTTGATGGTTGGTAATGACTCCTTTAGAGGGCGATGGTGAGTGGTGTTTATTTGATGGTTGGTAATGACTCCTTTAGAGGGCGGCGGTGAGAGGTGTTTATTTGATGGTTGGTAATGACTCCTTTACAGGGCGGTGGTGAGTAGTGTTTATTTGATGGTTGATCATGACTCCTTTAGAGGGCGGTGTTGAGTGGTGTTTGTTTATTTGATGGTTGGTAATGACTCCTTTAGAGGGCGGTGTTGAGTGGTGTTTGTTTATTTGATGGTTGCTAGTGAGTCCTTTATAGGGCGGTGGTGAGTGGTGTTTATTTGATGGTTGGTCATGACTCCTTTAGAGGGTGGTGAGTGGTGTTTATATGATGGTTGGTAATGACTCCTTTAGAGGGTGGTGGTGAGAGGTGTTTATTTATTTGGTGGTTGGTAATGACTCCTTTAGAGGGTGGTGGTGAGAGGTGTTTATTTGATGGTTGGTAATGACTCCTTTAGAGGGCGGTGGTGAGTGGTGTTTAGTTGATGGTTGGTAATGACTCCTTTACAGGGCGGTGGTGAGTGGTGTTTATTTGATGGTTGGTAATGACTCCTTTACAGGGCGGTGGTGAGGGGTGTTTATTTGATGGTTGGTAATGACTCCTTTAGAGGGCGGTGGTGAGGGGTGTTTATTTGATGGTTGGTAATGACTCCTTTAGAGGGCGATGGTGAGTGGTGTTTATTTGATGGTTGGTAATGACTCCTTTAGAGGGTGGTGGTGAGTGGTGTTTGCTTATTTGATAGTTGGTAATGACTCCTTTAGAGGGCGGTGGTGAGTGGTGTTTGTTTATTTGATAGTTGGTAATGACTCCTTTAGAGGGCGATGGTGAGTGGTGTTTATTTGATGGTTGGTAATGACTCCTTTAGAGGGCGGTGGTGAGTGGTGTTTATTTGATGGTTGGTAATGACTCCTTTAGAGGGCGGCGGTGAGAGGTGTTTATTTGATGGTTGGTAATGACTCCTTTACAGGGCGGTGGTGAGGGGTGTTTATTTGATGGTTGGTAATGACTCCTTTAGAGGGCGGTGGTGAGGGGTGTTTATTTGATGGTTGGTAATGACTCCTTTAGAGGGCGATGGTGAGTGGTGTTTATTTGATGGTTGGTAATGACTCCTTTAGAGGGTGGTGGTGAGTGGTGTTTGCTTATTTGATAGTTGGTAATGACTCCTTTAAAGGGCGGTGGTGAGTGGTGTTTGTTTATTTGATAGTTGGTAATGACTCCTTTAGAGGGCGATGGTGAGTGGTGTTTATTTGATGGTTGGTAATGACTCCTTTAGAGGGCGGTGGTGAGTGGTGTTTATTTGATGGTTGGTAATGACTCCTTTAGAGGGCGGCGGTGTGTGGTGTTTATTTGATGATTGGTAATGACTCCTTTAGAGGGCGGTGGTGAGAGGTGTTTATTTGGTGGTTGGTAATGACTCCTTTAGAGGGTGGTGGTGAGTGGTGTTTGTTTATTTGATGGTTGGTAATGACTCCTTTAGAGGGCGGTGGTGAGAGGTGTTTATTTGATGATTGGTGTTGACTCCTTTAGAGGGTGGTGGTGAGTGGTGTTTATTTGGTGGTTGGTAATGACTCCTTTAGAGGGTGGTGGTGAGTGGTGTTTGTTTATTTGATGGTTGGTAATGACTCCTTTAGAGGGCGGTGGTGAGTGGTGTTTATTTGATGGTTGGTAATGACTCCTTTAGAGGGCGGTGGTGAGTGGTGTTTATTTGATGGTGGGTAATGACTCCTTTAGAGGGCGGTGGTGAGTGGTGTTTATTTGATGGTTGGTAATGACTCCTTTAGAGGGCGGTGGTGTGTGGTGTTTATTTGATGGTTGGTAATGACTCCTTTAGAGGGCGGTGGTGAGTGGTGTTTATTTGATGGTTGGTAATGACTCCTTTAGAGGGTGGTGGTGAGTGGTGTGTATTTGATGGTTGGTAATGACACCTTTAGAGGGCGGTGGTGAGTGGTGTTTATTTGGTGGTTGGTAGTGACTCCTTTAGAGGGCGGTGGGGAGTGGTGTGTATTTGATGGTTGGTAATGACTCCTTTAGAGGGCGTTGGTGAGTGGTGTTTGTTTATTTGATGGTTGATAATGACTCCTTTAGAGGGCGTTGGTGAGTGGTGTTTGTTTATTTGATGGTTGATAATGACTCCTTTAGAGGGCGGCGGTGTGTGGTGTTTATTTGATGATTGGTAATGACTCCTTTAGAGGGCGGTGGTGAGAGGTGTTTATTTGATGGTTGGTAATGACTCCTTTAGAGAGCGTTGGTGAGTGGTGTTTGTTTATTTGATGGATGGTAATGACTCCTTTAGAGGGCGGTGGTGAGTGGTGTTTATTTGATGGTTGGTAATGACTCCTTTAGAGGGCGGTGGTGAGTGGTGTTTGTTTATTTGATGGTTGGTAATGACTCCTTTAGAGGGTGGTGGTGAGTGGTGTTTATTTGATGGTTGGTAATGACTCCTTTAGAGGGTGGTGGTGAGTGGTGTTTGTTTATTTGATGGTTGGTAATGACTCCTTTAGAGGGCGGTGGTGAGAGGTGTTTATTTGATGGTTGGTAATGACTCCTTTAGAGGGCGGTGGTGAGTGGTGTTTATTTGATGGTGGGTAATGACTCCTTTAGAGGGCGGTGGTGAGTGGTGTTTATTTGATGGTGGGTAATGACTCCTTTAGAGGGCGGTGGTGAGTGGTGTTTATTTGATGGTTGGTAATGACTCCTTTAGAGGGTGGTGGTGAGTGGTGTTTATTTGGTGGTTGGTAATGACTCCTTTAGAGGGCGGTGGTAAGTGGTGTGTATTTGATGGTTGGTAATGACACCTTTAGAGGGCGGTGGTGAGTGGTGTTTATTTGGTGGTTGGTAGTGACTCCTTTAGAGGGCGGTGGGGAGTGGTGTGTATTTGATGGTTGGTAATGACTCCTTTAGAGGGCGTTGGTGAGTGGTGTTTGTTTATTTGATGGTTGATAATGACTCCTTTAGAGGGCGGCGGTGTGTGGTGTTTATTTGATGATTGGTAATGACTCCTTTAGAGGGCGGTGGTGAGAGGTGTTTATTTGATGGTTGGTAATGACTCCTTTAGAGAGCGTTGGTGAGTGGTGTTTGTTTATTTGATGGATGGTAATGACTCCTTTAGAGGGCGGTGGTGAGAGGTGTTTATTTGATGGTTGGTAATGACTCCTTTAGAGGGCGGTGGTGAGTGGTGTTTGTGTTTTTATTGATGATTTGTGGTTGTAATGACTCCTTAGAGGGTGGTGGTGAGTGGTGGTGGTGGTGAGTAATGACTTCCTTTTATTTGGTGGTGTGGGTAATGTGATAAGACTCCTTTAGAGGGCGGTGGTAAGTTGAGTGGTGTTTGGTGGTGTGTTTTTGATGATTTGGTAATGACTCCTTTAGAGGGTGGTGGTGAGTGGTGATTGTGTATTTGATGGTTGGTAATGTCTCCGTTTGAGGGAGTTGGTGAGTGGTGTTTATTTGATGGTTGGTAATGACTCCTTTAGAGGGCGGTGGTGAGTGGTGTTTATTTGATGGTGGGTAATGACTCCTTTAGTTGGGCGGTGGTGTTGAGTGGTGTTTATTTGATAGATGTAATGACTCTTTTCGAGGGTGGTGGTGAGTGGTGTTTGTTTATTTGATGATTGGTAATGACTCCTTTAGAGGGTGGGTGGTGAGTGGTGTTTATTTGATGGATGAGAATGACTTCTTTAGAGGGCGGTGGTGAGTTATGTTTATTTGATAGATGTAATGACTCTTTTCGAGGGTGGTGGTGAGTGGTGTTTGTTTATTTGATGGTTGGTAATGACTCCTTTAGAGGGCGGTGGTGGTGAGTGGTGTTTATTTGATGGTTGGTAATGCCTCCTTTAGAGAGCGGTGGTGAGTGGTGTTTATTTTAATGGGTGGGTAATGACTCCTTGAGAGGGCGGTGGTTGGTGTTGTTCTATATTTGATGGTTGGTAATGACTCCTTTAGAGGGTGGTGGGTATTGGTGTTTATTTGATGGTTGGTAATGACTCCTTTAGAGGGGTGGTGGTGAGTGGTGTTTATTTGATGGTTGGTAATGACTCCTTAGAGGGTGGTGGTGAGTGGTGGTTTATTTTGGTTGATTGTTGGTAATGACTCCTTTAGAGGGCGGTGGTGGTAAGTGGTGTTTATTTGATGGTTGGTAATGACTCCTTTAGAGGGCGGTGGTGGTGAGTGGTGTTTTTTTGATATTTTGTTGGTAATGACTCCTTTAGAGGGCGGTGAGTGGTGAGTGGTGTGTATTTGATGGTTTGGTAATGACTCCTTTAGAGGGCGGTGGTGAGTGGTGTTTGTTTTTATTGATGGTTTGATAATGACTCCTTTTAGAGGGCGGTGGTGTGTGGTGTTTATTTGATGATTGGTAATGACTCCCTTTAGAGGGCGGTGGTTTGTGGTGTTTTTTTGATGGTTTGTAATGACTCCTTTAGAGAGCGTTGGTGAGTGGTGTTTGTTTATTTGATGGTTGGTAATGACTCCTTTAGAGGGCGGTGGTGAGAGGTGTTTATTTGATGGTTGGGTAATGACTCCTTTAGAGGGCGGTGGTGAGTGGTGTTTGTTATTTGCATGGTCAGTAATGACTCCTTTAGAGGGCGGGGGTGAGTGTTGTTGGTTATTTGATGGTTGGTAATGACTCCTTTAGAGGGCGGTGGTGAGTGGTGTTTGTTTATTTGATGGTGTGGTGGTAAGACTCCTTTAGAGGGCGGTGGTGAGAGGTGCATTTATTTGATGGTTGGTAATGACTCCTTTAGAGGGCGGTGGTGAGTGGGTGTTTATTTGATGGATGTGGGTAATGACTCCTTTAGAGGGGGCGTATGGTGGTGAGTGGTGTTTATTTGATGATGTGGGGTAATGACTCCTTTAGAGAGGGCGGTGGTGTGTTGGTGTTTATTTGATGGTTGGTAATGACTCCTTTAGAGGGCGGTGGGGGGGGGTGTTTATTGGATGGTTGGTAATGACTCTTTAGAGTATCGGTGGTGGTGAGTGGTGTTTATTTGGTGGTTGGTAATGACTCCTTTAGAGGGCGGTGGTAAGTGGTGTGTATTTGATGGTTGGTAATGACACCTTTAGAGGGCGGTGGTGAGTGGTGTTTATTTGGTGGTTGGTAGTGACTCCTTTAGAGGGCGGTGGGGAGTGGTGTGTATTTGATGTTTGGTAATGACTCCTTTAGAGGGCGTTGGTGAGTGGTGTTTGTTTATTTGATGGTTGATAATGACTCCTTTAGAGGGCGGCGGTGTGTGGTGTTTATTTGATGATTGGTAATGACTCCTTTAGAGGGCGGTGGTGAGAGGTGTTTATTTGATGGTTGGTAATGACTCCTTTAGAGAGCGTTGGTGAGTGGTGTTTGTTTATTTGATGGATGGTAATGACTCCTTTAGAGGGCGGTGGTGAGAGGTGTTTATTTGATGGTTGGTAATGACTCCTTTAGAGGGCGGTGGTGAGTGGTGTTTGTTTATTTGATGGTTGGTAATGACTCCTTTAGAGGGTGGTGGTGAGTGGTGTTTATTTGATAATGGGTAATGACTCCTTTAGAGGGCGGTGGTGAGTGGTGTTTATTTGATGGTTGGTAATGACTCCTTTAGAGGGCGGTGGTGAGTGGTGTTTATTTAATGGTTGGTAATTACTCCTTTTAGAGGGTGGTGGTGAGTGGTGTTTGTTTATTTGATGGCCATGAGTATCTAGAACATCTAGAACGTAGGGGCCTGTATAAGAAAGCTTTACCCGGGACTATTAGTATTGTATAGGTATCAGGCTGTTCCGAGTCGGTCTGACCGCTGGGTCACCTAATGTTCCCTCTCTCTCTCTGGCTACCACCTGTGTCCCGTTGGTGTGGAGGTTATTGCGCCTGTGCTGCAGGTGACACGGCGGGACGAGTGGCCCACTTACAGCAGCAGGCCGTTTATAAATGGTTTCTGGCTGGCTCTCAGTTCACGCGGTGCTGACCGCCTGTCCACAGCACTGATCTGTTTCTGACAGACATCACACTGGAGGCGCGGTAAGAGCCGAGCTGGAAACCAGTGATTTGGAGATTAGCGCTGGGAGCATGCACTCTGCTTGAGTGATTGAGTGTTCTGCCAAGGAAAGCAGGGTTGTTTATGTGCTACATTTTTTCAGCCTTTCCAGGCCTGTAAACGAGAACGCTACAAGCCTCGCGCTGACGTGCCGGGCTTTAAAGGGGAATCACACCGAGTACAGAGAAAGCTTCTCCGTAATTCAGTGTTTGAGCTGTAAACAGAGCGAGTGAGAGCGGGTTTGGTGTGAGGTAGTTCAGATGTTCGGTACAGTGGTGACATGACCACACATATAGACCGTTTATGTACCATCTAAACCGCCAGTGACCCTCCACGCGTCTCCCGAGGTTATACTGGTGATGGGAAAATAATGAAAGAGAAACACCTGGAGATAATGAGGTTCTCTATGGGGACTATTTTGTGCCTCACAGCGCCCTGCAGCGTGTATCCCTCCACCATGAATGGAGTTTAAGGCCAAAACACTCATGTAACAGCAGCTGTTATATGTAAGACCTTTGGTTTGGCAGCTGGGCTCTTCAGGGTCCTATCTCCCCCACTGTATGTGGACTTCATTTAAATCCTATAACAGTTTACTCATAACTAACATTTACAACTCGAATATATTAATCTTGTACCGCTCAAAAGTGATTTTGCCGGCAGGCCTGTGTCTGCTCTCCTGGGCTGTTTCTGTTTTTGGTATAATAATATAATATAATATATTATACTATACTATAATATAATATAATATAATATAATATAATATAATATAATATAATATAATATACTGTAATAAAATATAATATACTATACTATAATATAATATAATATACTGTAATATAATATATTATACTATACTATACTATAATATAATATAATATAATATACTATAATATACTATAATATAATATACTGTAATAAAATATAATATACTATACTATAATATAATATACTGTAATAAAATATAATATAATGTAATATAATATACTGTAATATTATTTAATATAATAATAATATTAAAAAATAATATAATATAATATACTGTAATATAATATATTATACTATAATATAATATAATATAATGTAATATAATATAATATAAAATAATATAATATAATATAATATAATATAATATAATAATATTATAATATAATATAATATAATATAATGTAATACAACAATAACTTTAATTTAAATCTCTACTTACACACACATGTTCTGGCCTTGATGTTTATTATCTGCACTTTCAGCTACATTTCCCAGCTTGTTTCTATAAAATATAATTGATAAAATTAATGTACTGATTAATTGCAGCTTGCTTTTCATGCTTTTTGATCGTTTCTGAAGTTCATACCTCCACAGTGCTGGAGAGAAGTGAGCAGTTTTGCACGTCTAGGTGAATACACAGTTCCTGAAATGCAAGATTTGTGCTTTCTCCCCTTTTTTTCAGTCACAGTGGTCTGAATATCTCCTTATTGTCGTTATTATCCGTCATATTTACCGTCTTTTATCACTCTGAGGCAGCTGAAATCATGTTGACGGTAGTTCTCAGAAATGACCTCCGTTTTAATAAAAGATGATCCTTGAAGTGTTTAGTGAACACTAAGCGCGCTTGTAGGTCGCTCTGGATAAGAGCATCTGCTAAATGCGTTACATGTAAATGTAGGCTGAAGCTCCATATGGAAACATGAACACTCACGACCCACCAGGATGCTTAAGTTGGGGAATTGGCGACCTCTCTGGTGGAAATATGCAACTGCACGAAATGTTACCATCATTACCGTTTGGATACTTTTAGGTGAGGCCAATCATTCTTTGAGTAGAGAACACCAGAAACACCCCCACCCCCCACCACACACACACACACACTAGGGGGCAGTGAGCACACTTGCCTGGAGTGGTGGACGGCCCTATCCACACCTACTCCACCTGAGCAACAATAAATAAGCCAATTCAATAAAACTCCTGAGTCCCTTCAGGTCAGCGGTAGCCATGTCTTGATCCTGGTCTTTTCACTTTCCCTGTAGTTTGGATAAGCCAAAGTTGTTCCCAAGTCCGTTTCCATTCAAATTTTCCCATTCCACCTTAAATGGCTCAGCAGTTACAGCTGGGCGCCAAAGGTAGAACAGGAAGCTGCCGAATAGCTACCCAGAAATGCTACCAAGGTTACCCGCTCCACCTTAACTGCTGTTTTAGACCTCTTATTTGACCGTCTCATTCTGCAGCTTATTACTCAAATTTTCCATTCCACCTTAAATGGCAGAGCCGTCACAAACTGGCACCTGCACGGGCACCTGAACGTAACGGCTGCACTATTTAAGGTGGAACAGGAAATATGAACTTCAGCTTCATTACATTTCCCAAGCCGTTGTACTCGCTGCTCTGATCATCAGTTCGGAAAGTATTACAGTCATTCCCGCCCAGCTGATCCGCGGCCCAGTTATGCGCACAAGATCCTGACGTTGTCTGATGCAGCTGACCCTGTCAGCCGGCTTCTCAGGCAGTACTGGAAAAGGTGCTCGTGTGTCCATGTTAGGGTAACGCTAACGACAAGAGCCCAGCACTCCCTTTATGTCCTTTACCTCAGCCACTCAGCTAGACGGGATAACGCTAGGATGGCTTGCGCTGTTGTATATATCTGGACTTATTTCCAGAGAAAGGTGTAATAGATTTATGCG
This sequence comes from Prochilodus magdalenae, assembly GCA_024036415.1. Taxonomy (NCBI): domain Eukaryota; kingdom Metazoa; phylum Chordata; class Actinopteri; order Characiformes; family Prochilodontidae; genus Prochilodus; species Prochilodus magdalenae. Next base: position 83,151 of record JAMWET010006740.1, read on the forward strand.
ATTAATCGATTAATCGCCATACCCCTAAGTAATTATGACAGGTCATCACAGGTGTTTTGGGTCTATCATAACCATTTAAAGGTCTGACGATTAATCAGTTGTTCAAATAAAACCAACTAGTTATTTTTATTCTATTAATCGATTAATCAACATCACCCCTTACCCGATTAGTTATGACATACCTCAGGCAAAGACCAAATAGCCAATTTTATCCAATGAATCGATTAATCGTCACACCCCTAAGTAGTTATGGCAGACCTCGGGTCATCATGCATGTTTCAGGTCTGTCATAAGCATTCAAGGTGTGAAAATTAACTCGGCTAATCGACTGCTCACTTTTATTCTATCATTCGATTAATCAACACATCCCTGAATGCTTATGGCAGCCCTTAGGTCATCACACGTGTTTTGGGTGGACCATAACTGGTTAGACGTCTGACGATTAATCGATTGCTCAAATTAAATTGTCTTGTTAATTTTATTCTATTAATCGATTAATCGACACCCTTCCACCTGAACGGTTATGACAGACCTTAGGGAAAAACCAAATAGTCAGTTTTATCCAATTAATCGATTAATCGCCACACCCCGAGTATTTATGACAGACCTCAGGTCATCACACGTGTTTCAGGTCTGTCATAAGCATTCAAGGGGTGTGACAATTAATCGGTTAACCGACTGGTCACTTTTATTCCATCAATCGATTAATCGACACACTCCTAAGTAGTTATGACAGAACTCACATATGTTTCAGGTCTGTCATAAGCTTTAGGGAGTGTGACAATTAAGTCGGCTTATTGACTGGTCACTTTTATTCTATCAGACGATTAATCGACATATCCCTGAATGCCTATGAAAGCCCTCAGGTCATCACATGTGTTTTGGGTCGACCATAACCATTTAGACGTCTGATGATTAATTGAACGATCAAATAAAATTGTCTTGTTAATTTTATTCTATTAATCGATTAATCGACACCCTCCCACCCGAATGGTTATGACAGACCTCAAGGAAAGACCAAATAATCAATTTGATCCAATTAATCGATTAATCGCCACACCCCCAAGTATTTATGACAGACCTCAGGTCTTCACACGTGTTTCAGGTCTGTCATAAGCATTCAAGGGGTGTGACAATTAATCGGTTAATCAAATAAAACCGACTGGTCACTTTTATTCTATCAGTCGATTAATTGACACACCCCTAAGTAGTTATGTCAGAACTCACGTATGTTTCATATCCGTCATAAGCTTTAGGTAGTGTGACAATTAAGTCATTATCGACTGGTCACTTTTATTCTATCAGTCGATTAATCGACACATCCCTGAATGCTTATGACAGAATTTCTACCAGTATCATCCACTACTAAAACAGACCTTGACGTTCTGTGGTTCTTTCTGGTTTTGATCTTACTTTTAAGGCTTTGTGCCATCGCACAGGTAGAGACGGACAGAGGACAGAGGCGTTGAGGCCCACAGGAAAATATACCGTTATCCTTTAGCAGTAGAGTACTCAACAGGCGCCTCGGAGACAAGCTTGGCTGGAAAGTCAAATCCTGTCCAAAGACAGTGAACTGATATCCCTGGTGTCCAGTGACCTAAGGTCATCTCAGCAAACGGTCGTGGCCACATGTTTGGCCCCGGAAACCACAATGGAAATAGCCTTGTCCTGAATTAGCGTGAACGTACATGAGCGGAGAGGAGTCGCTTTGAAGCGCTAATAGACCTCCTTTTCTGCTGACTGCAGCTTTCCAGCTGATAAGTCACGTTTAAGCCCGCGTTCCAGCTCCGCTATAAACCAGCTTATCGTTCTCCATGACCCATTTCCCAAATAACGGCGCCCCGTTGGCCGACTCCGATGGAATGCACAAAATTGGGTTCTGTCTCGCCTGATAGGGGCTTTCTGGAGTGCTCGATTTTGCTATTTTCAGACCCCTAACTCTGGAACAATCTATCCTAGGATACCTACAGGGTGTCTGCCAGACGGTGTAACACAGCTCACAGTTTGGGAAACAGGAAACGCTACGGGGGGAGTCCTAATCCGAGACCTCGTCTGCGAGATGGTGGCTCTTATATCTGATGAAATTAAGTTTCACGTTAGCGTGGTGGTCTCTGATGGTCCGCCACTTCAATCTTTCTTGGCTTTATCAGATCAAAGCTTCATTCGTCTGTAATGTACTCGTCTGCTGCCCTCAGGTCGTACCTCACCTGCTCGCCAATGAAAAGCAAACACCGCCTGCTTCAGTTGGATTAAAGTGCATGAAAGGGCAAATTCCAGCGAGATCCCACCTCCGCCGCTCTGTTTGGATGGAGTTGAGTCCGGTTTGGGCTTCTGGATTTGTAGGTATTCAGTTGAGCTGTTTCTCTGAGATATAAACAAGTGCGTGTGGAAGCACCTTTGGCACACTTGGCGCAAGGTACATGGGGCAAGTAGTTGCAGAGCGCTGTTAGCCACTGGACTCCAGTGGTGCCGGTGATACTGTCCAGCACCACTGGACCCAGGGAGCAGTAGGAATTAGGTGCCTTGGTCAAGGGCACCTCATTCCTGTCCCTTCTTTGGTTTAGGGATTTGAACCCGTGACCTTTTGGTTTCAAAGCTGGTTCCCTGACCTTCAGGTCCGTGACTGAAAGTCATTGATCCTTTCCTCTTTTGAGCTGCTTATCCTTTTGGGTTACCCGGGGTGCGGAAGTCTTGCCAGCACTAACTGGACAGAAGGCAGGAAACACCCTGGACAGGCCGCCAGTCCATCGCAGGCCAGAGATGTGCATATCGCCGCTGTCCAAAAAAAACAAGTATCTCCAAAATGGCAACTTTACAGGAGAGGGCAAAAACCCCATCTAACTTTAATGGAAGTCAATGGAACCAGAAATCTTTCCAAGCACTTTTGGGCCATTTCTCTTGGTCCATTTATCAGGAGATTTTCGCACAGTGTCAACGGCAGCTGCTGTGGTCACATGATGCATAAAAGTAAAAACGGACAAAAATGGAGATACTTGTTTTTCATTGGACAGCGGCGATGTTCATACCTACAGGGGCAATTTAGCATCTCCAGTTCATCTAAGAGGAAACCCACACAGACACAGGGAAGACAAAGCAAACACTCTAAGGGTCCCCGGGAATCGAAGTGAGGCCCTTACTGCAGTTAGGTGCCAGTACCGTTACCATGCTGTCCCTTGCGACTGAAATTTCTCTGAACAATTTTCATTATGATGATCGAACCAATAGAAACACTTCCAAATCCTGTTCCTCTGGTAAGGTTGCTGGAGGTTCTGGTTAGGTGAGTGAGGTCCGAGACTTTCCAAAGGGCTCCCAGTGTGCCCGTGAAGTACAGCACCCTGCTGTTGTTTAACAAAGTCTGTTTTTATTGCTGGGAAAAACCTGCTGGATTATTTGTTGGAAGAGTATTACTGTAACGCACAGTGACAGCCCCACGATCGGGCTGGCGATCACTCATAAAGCCTCAGATCTGAAGCGACTGCTGAAACCCCCTGGAGGGAACGATCAAGCCTGAGTTAATTACGGCGAGTGCTCAAATTGAGCTCATGTTCTCACGGGAGAGAAGCGAGGCTGATTTAGCACCCTTTACTCACCAAACGCTGCTGGTGTGGCTGGAGCTGACCGTTTACCAGCCAACCACAGCATGGTGCTGGCCGTCACACTTGAAACACAGCGCCCCCCTGACCTCAGGCCTGCACAGGTACAGCGTGACGTATGGGTTTGCTGGTGTTGACTGGAGAACGCTGAAGGAGCAGCAGTGAATGAAGGCTACTGTTGGCCGCAGCCGTGACATCACGACTCCGGCACATGACTGGACATGCAGGCATGTATTGTTAGCTGAGCTTTGTTCAGGACTGTTTCTGTAGGAGGGTTACTCCATGTCTGGGGGACATACTGTCTGCAGTGACAGGCGAACACAGACGACGCTGGAATTAAACATTTCAGTTTTTACGTTCTGTGTTTTTACACAAAGTGAAGACACTACTAGCCCACCAGGAGCTTCCCCTCTCCTTAGGCCATAGCTGTGGCATCCCAGGTGGTTGCTAATGTATTTCTAGGCCATTGCTGTGGTATCCCAGGTGGTTGCCACTATGTTGCTAGGCCATGGCTGTGGTATCTCATGTGATTCCTAAGATGTCGGTAGGCCATGGCTGTGATCCCAAGTGGTTGCTAATGTGTTGCTAGGCCATGGCTGTGGTATCCCAGGTGGTTCTTAAGATGTCGCTTGGCCATTGCTGTGGTATCCCAGGTGGTTGCTAAGATGTCACTTGGCCATTGGTGTGGCAACCCAGGAGGTTGCTAATGTATTTCCAGGCCATGGCTGTGGTATCCCACGTGGTTGCTACGATGTCACTTGCCAATTGCTCTGGTATCCCAGGTGGTTGCTAAGATGTCACTAGGCCATGGCTGTGATCCCAAGTGGTTGCTAATGTGTTGCTAGGCCATGGCTGTGGTATCCCAGGTGGTTGCTAAGATGTCACTTGGCTTTGTTATCCCAGGTGGTTGCTATGATTCGCTAGGCCATGGCTGTGGTATCCCAGGTGGTTGCTACGATGTCACTTGCCGATTTCTCTGGTATCCCAGGTGGTTGCTACGATGTGACTAGGCCATGGCTGTGATATCCCAAGTGGTTGCTAATGTGTTGCTAGGCCATGGCTGTGGTATCCCAGGTGGTTGCTAAGATGTCGCTTGCCCATTGCTGTGGTATCCCATGTGGTTGCTAAGATGTCACTAGGCCATGGCTGTGATCCCAAGTGGTTGCAAATTTGTCGCTAGGCCATGGCTTTGGTATCCCAGGTAGTTGCTAATATGTCACTTGGCTTTGTTATCCCAGGTGGTTGCTTTGATTCGTTAGGCCATGGCTGTGGTATCCCAGGTGGTTGCTAGACCGTGGCTGTGGTGTCCCAGGTGGCTGCTATGACGCTACTAGGCCATTCCTACAGTATCGCAGGTGGCTGCTAATGTGTCACTAGGCCATTGCTGCAGATTTTATGGTAGGTGAAGAGGTGGAGTGGCTCCAGGACTTTTGGACGTGTTAGGCATGAAATGGACATGTGCCATCTGTATGTCTTACGATGTCAAACCTTCCCACCAAGTCGGTTGATCCCTTTTGGGTGCAGCTATTAATCCATCAGTTGTTTGTTTATGGTATATATGAGTCTGTAAGTAATGTATGGGGGGTGAAGATGTCAGCTGCTCTATTCAGTGTTGCTACAAAGTGGCAAATATAGATGATAAATGGATCAGGTCATAACCCATCATTACACATAAACAACTAGTGTTTATTTGTGAGCCCTCAGCATCGTGATGAGTGGGCAGCGAGTAATGCCTGGACTTCCAGTGCAGCTGACACAAGACAAGAACCCACTCAAGGATATTCCCTACCCAAGGTCCTGGTGGGAGTTGTGTGCCGCCTTTCACTGAGAGGTTTATTGTTGGCGCTCAGTGATGGTCAAACAGCAGGAAAGCTCCCAGAGGCCCTTCACATGACCCTAAACTGGGTATGTGGCATCCATAATGAGTTACGCTTAGTGCTGACTGAAAAGCCCACCGGACAAAAAAATGAGTCATCTTGCATGTTTAGGGTTGTAGTAACTTCAGGCTCCTGCAGATGGCGCTACATGAGGATGATGGGGCTGTGAATACATTCATTTTTTATAGACAGATTTCTGGGACCCGCACCACCACAGTCACCGGTACATCCCTGTCTGCCATTTTTCCTACATTTTCCAGACATGAGAAGCTCCGCCCTTTCTGTTTCTCATTGCATTGTGGGACAGTAGTGTCCACCATTACCATATTCCATAACAAACTCATTCTAAGTGTGCATGGTGGGTTTTTGAGTATACTCAACTTATACACTACATACTCAAACACTAGCTAATATTAGTATTCAGTGCGCAATTGGGACTCTGACCCTGGTGATGGTTTTTCCATTTTCCATCTGGAAGGTAGAAAACCACACACTGTTGGGATGTGCACTGAATTAGATGGGCACTGTCAACTTCTAATTCAGATTTCAGGTCCACCTTAAATGGGGCAGCACTTACGTAAGTCTGATTGGCTAGTTAGCTAACATTGATACGTACCAGCCATGCTCTGTGGGATTTTTTGCTGTAGGGAAATGGACATGATTCCAGTTACTTAACTCTTGACAGATCTGGAATCTGATTTCTTAAGTTCATATGTCATGTGATTCTACACAATAACTAAACATACGTGCCTCGTTCCTATTGCTAAGGGAGGGGGCGGGGTCAGAGACAGTTTGAGCAGTGATTGACATATTCCCCAGCCAATCACAAAGAGCCTGGATCATGCATGGCAGCTTCACATCACATGGCAGATCCAAATTGTGGTTAATTGGATGCTAACATAACATGGCAGATCCACAATGTGCTAAATCGGATGCTAACGTAAACGAACGAATTTGAATCAGATTTTAAACCAAATTCAATCAGATTTTAGCAGCAATCTGACTTTGCCGTTCAGACTGCAGAGGATCTTTCCTGCTATACGTTTGAGCTAAACCTAATCCACTTTTGAACAAAACACAATGCTAACTGAATGCTAATCAGAGCAGCCGATATAGGATTGAAATAACAATGCTAATGCTAACCGTGCTCCTTCTAGTAGGAGTTATATTCTGCATGCGTAGCATGTTTGCTAACAGTGAGAATTAGCCACTCTGAAGCCAGTTTATGCTAATGGCTATGATTAGCATTCAGGAAGTCAATACGACAGAGTCTCAACAAACTCACAAACCCAATGGCTCCATTGTTGGAGGAGGAATGAATACGCGTATCGCTTCTGCCATGTGACCTTACTGCATTTTAATTGGGTATCTCCTGATGCT
>JAMWET010006740.1:110000-127500 GCA_024036415.1 Prochilodus magdalenae
AAAGCGGGACTCGTCACTGAAGATGACCCGCTGCCATTCTGAGTCACTCCATGACAGTCTGGTACGACACCACTGCAGTCTTTGGTGACGGTGACGTGGTGTTAAGGACAGTCGTGGTAACGGCCTGTGTGCATGTAGTGCTGCGTGGTGCAGCCGTCTGCCCATGGTGGCTGTTGGGTCAGTCAGGTACAGAGATAAGGCCCTGTGCGGCCGAGCGCCAATCATTCGCAAGTCTCACGATGCCAAACCTGCCCACCGAGCGGGACGTTCAGTGTCTGACGCCCGTTTTTATTTCCTTCAGGATTCAGCCATCTATCTGTTCATCCGCCTGCCTGTATGTGCATCCATCCACCCACACACCCTTCTAATTTGTATCTGTCTATCATCCTTCCATCTTTCCATCCATCCCTCTATTTGTCTGTCTTTCTGTCGGCCTGTCAATCTGCCCCTTTCAAATGTTTGAAGCTTTGCTCCCATGTGGGACAGGAGGATGTTGCCCAGGCCAGCTGTTTTCCTCCCAGAGCCCTGTGGCACTCTGTCCACCAGGCCCGCTAGCCTCTCGTAGTGGTGGTCTCAGGGGTAATGACACGGTGCAAGCGCATCTTAACCAGTGCTTCATGGAGGCGGTTTAACTCCAGACAGAGCAGAGCCGTGAGTAGGCAGCCTGTCAGTCGGTCAGATGATTTGTGGGATACGTGTGGGCTGTACTATGTTCATTTGTGGGACTTTAATGGTGTAGTGCCTGAATACAGGTGGTGGGGTGGGTTTCTGGAGCAGAGGGCTGCTGACCTTTGGTCCTAATAAATAAATAAATAAATAAATAAATGGAGTGAGATTGATTGTGTAGTCCTGGGCTGTTCCTCTGCTGGGACAGCGGGTCTGTGGACCTCTGAGAGAGGAAATCCTGAAGAGGAGTGATACTGAGGGAGAGGTAGGAGAGGGGGTGGCGAGCAGTGGGATGAGAGATGTTGAGAGTGAGTGTTGGGGCTCTCGAGGATGCCAGCTAAATCTCTCAGAGCGTGGAGAGAGCATGGCTGTTATGTTAATCTCTCGCTAATTAAAGAAAAGAGAGGGAGAAAAGAGAGGCAGCTCTGAGAGGCCCAAACTGGTTCTGAGCTGGTCCTAGCTGGTTCTGTGGCTTTTCATCCAACTCAGAGTGCCCCCCAAAAACAGCCCTCCGCCACACACACACACACAGACACACACTCACACACACTCACACACACACACACACACACACACACACACACACACAGACACACATACATGCTCATACAGACACACACACAGACACACATACATGCTCATACAGACACACACACACACACACACACACAGACACACATACATACATACACACACACACATACACACACACTCACACACGTGCACACACACAGACACACAGACACACACATACATGCTTATACAGACACACACACTCACACACAAAAACACATCCCCACACCCACACACATACACAGACATACACACACACACACACACACACTCATACATACAGACAGACACACACACACACACACACACTCATACATACAGACACACACACACACAGACACAGACACACACACACACACACACACACACACAGACACAAACACACACGCACATGCACACACACAAACACAAACACACATATACACACACCGACAGACACAAACACACACACGCACACACACAGACACAAACACACACACACACACACATACACACACACGCACACACACACGCACACACACAGACACACACACATACATACAGACACACGCGCACACACACATACACACACGCACACACACGCACACACACAGACACACACACACACACACACATACACACAGACACACACACATACATGCCCACACACACACATACATACAGACACACACACACACGCACACACACAGACACAAACACACACACTCACACACACACACACAGACACACATACATACATACACACACACACACACACACACGCACAGACACACACACTCACACAAACACACACACACATACACACACACACACATAGACTTGGTAAAACACATACATCGCTGCTGTGGGAAGAAAACCTCGTATCTCCTGAACGATCCCTTCACAGGAGAAGGGAAGGTACTTTTAATCTAAGTCAATGAGATCAGAATTTTTTCCAGGCCACTTTGGAACATTTAATCATGAAATTCACACACAATCTGAAGATTAGTTTTTCCAGGTCCGTACAGTGTGTAAGAGTTCAGCTGAGGTGAACAGTAGCTAAACCTGTGGGGTGTAGCTGTGAGCACCCAGCAGCTTCTCCGGGGACAGTTTCATACCTGAGTTTCTGTCATGCAGCGATACAGTATCAGTGCAGTGCTACCAAGGTCACTGCTTACTGTGCTAATATAAATAATATCTGTATATATATATATATATAAATAATATCTGTATATATATATATATATATATATATATATATGCATATGGATTTATACAGTATGTAACCTGAATGCTCTGAAAGGGAAGAGCTTATGGAGCTTGAAGCCTGGCGTCCCTCTACATGATGAGAATGTGGTGTTCCGGTACCGGGGGTGGGTTTTCAGAGGTAATAGAGACACACATCACCGGTGCTTTCACTGCAGCTCCGACCTCCAGCAGGTCCCCCCCTAAACATCCACAGGGGTCCCGCTCAGAAAGAGAGAGACCCCACAAAAGCAGCTATAGAGACATCAGGGGCCGTCGGAGGTGGTGGGCTTGGAGCTGGAGGAGAGTGAAGAATAACAGTCATCAGCTAAGCTGTAGCAGTGACGGATCCGGGGAGATGTTTTGGCACATCAAGCAAAGTTTGAGTTTGTTTGTCCCACAGAGACTAAAGCTGTGTGTTTATATATCCATATATATGTATGTGTATGTATGTGTATATATATATATATATACTGGATGTTTAGGGGGGGACCTGCTAGTGTGTGTATATATATATATATATATATATATATATATATATATAAGCTCACCAGACAAAAGCCCTTGTGTGTTTAAGGTGGTAGTAACTTCAGGCTCCTGCAGGTGGCGCTGCATAAGGATGACGAGGCTATAAATGCTGCGGGTGTTGTAAAGCGAAAACGAAAAGAGACAAAAAAAAAAAAAAGATAAAAAAAAAAAAAAGAAAAACGAAATGAAAATAAAGAAAAAAAAAGAAAAAAAAGAGAAAAAAGAAAAAGAAAAAAAAAAAAAAAAAAAAAAAAAAACCACAAAAATAAAAATAAAGCCAAACACAAAAAAAAAAAAAAAGAAAAAAAAAAAAAGGGGGGATCCATAGATATAATGATTGGGCTTAAAAGGAAAGGAGTGACTGCATGTGGGCGTGGCCAAAGACCACAGTGTGAACGAAGTAGCTGAATCTGCAGGTGTGTGGAAGCGTACGGTCATACGGGTCTACCAGCAGTGGCTAATCCCAGTCTACAGGGAATTCTCCTCGGAATTGTGCCAGTGAAGGCAACCACTAAACCTGAATTCTTTGATGTAAGAGTGACTGAACACTGATGTAGCTACGTCCAGAAACTTTTCCAGACTTTTAGATACCTATCTAAATTTGACTGTAAATACTAGTTGTGGGCTAAGCCCATTCCGGTTAGTTGTTAGGAATGGAAAACCGCGACGGCAGCTCCTAGGGACGCTAGGACTCAGACAGGGACAGACAGGGTCAGTTTAAAAGGAGCTTTGAAGCTTCAAATGTGTGTATTTAATTCAGAGTGGCCAACAATGGGATGAGCTTCAGCATTAGCCCACATACTGACATACCATCCCATAAGGGCCCCGGCAGAAACCCGCACTATGACTGTGCTTTGACAGTCTGTGTGCTGAACTGCAGGCCTTCGTCCCCTCCTCATCTTCGTTACTGCTCCAGGCTGTCCAGGAGAAGGAGACACACCTCCAAAGTTCTTAGAAGCTGGTTTATCGTTTCTGCTTCTTCTCACCATCCAAATAACACCACCTGCTTCTCTGTTGGAGAGTCAGTCTCCTTCTTGAACAGCTACGCCTCCTTTCAGACCTCCGTAGCCTTGAGGTGTCTTCTCACAGTGGAAGAAGGATGGACAGAAACACCTGTGGATGTTCTCAGATCTTGATGTGCTTTAGGTGCTGTTTATGCGATGGGGTGGTTGTGATGGTCTACCGGGTCTTGTGGGTGGTCTGTTTCACCCAGTACTACAGATACTGTAGATGGGAATACATATGGGATGTATAGGTGGTATATATGTACGGTGAATAATGTGAGGCTTCTTGTTTTCTCTTCTGCAGGAATCTTAGCAGACCAAGCAGAAGGACCACCTTTTGCGATTTCTGGCAAATTTCCAGCAAAGGCTCTGTGTAGAAGCTTCTAGAACATTCTGCGTGAAGCCATGGATCCGGCACCGGCCGAGATGAACGCGATTCCCAATGGGAAAGGCCACGAAGCAGGAGACGACACCTCTGCTACGCTCATGCCCACCAAAACAGACGACACGGCTCAGTAAGTCCAACTGTCAAATCAGGGAAACTCTTACCACCTTCCGGGGATCCGTAATGATTAATATAATAATGCTTATAACCTTGGAATGTTCCATGGAATACCGTCCACCGAGGAATTTTATCTCTGTGGCATGTAGGTAGATACAGCCAAGCTGGTTCTCCTATTGGTTAGGTCTTCAGGAGTGGGACTGAAGGCCTTACACATTAGCTTGGCTACCAATGTAAGTAGGTATGAGGAAGTGACAGTGGAATCAACCAATCATGATTCAGTGTGAGAGGCAGCTGTGTGAGAAATTCACTCTGGGAATCTGCCTCGCTGTGAACGCCTCCACTCCGCAGTTCAGCCACTGGGATCAAACTCTCGGTGTGGCCCACTCGCTGTGGAACAGAATGCAGGGCTCCGCAGGCCGGGCCCAGGAGCCGACCTTGCAGCTTGAGGGGGTATCGCCGTCTTTCCACTGTCTCTTTAATGGCACCTTATTGGTGCACCGCTGTCCCCACCATCTCTCATCAGCACATGGGGTCCTCGTCTGGCGTCTGTCATCGATGCTCAGGGGTCTGGCACACAGGAAGACACAGTGCTGAGGCTCAGCGCCGAAGCTGAATATACCCAGAAGGTTAGCACACTGCAGCTCGGTGCTAACTGAGTCCTCGACAGCTTTTTGTCCCATTGAAATCAATAGAAACTCAAATTTTACAGGAATGCTAGGTGTCCCCAAACTTCTGACTGCGTCTATCTAGAGAAAGCATGAAAGATGTTGCTGAATTAGACAGAACTGAGATCTTCATCTTCTAGCCTCAGTTCTCGTGTTTGATTGGCCAGATTCCAGAATTTGATTTGGGCACCATATTTAAAGGGGAACTCCACCAAGTCATTCAGAGTCACAGTTGTGGTGAATGGAACCAGACGTCCACCTCTAAAAGCTCCCTCACAGAAAGTTACTACATGAGATAGTTATGAATACGCTGCCCGATGTCTGATACGAGTCGGCCTGTAAGGTCAGGCTAATCCATATATATGTTTATGTAGCCATGGTTGACGAGGAGGGCAATGTGAGCCAAAATAGTCCCCAAAATAAATGATATTTTTTCAGATTCATGAGCATCATCAGATTTATGGTATCCCAGAGGTGCACATGGAGGTTCACTGGTGGTTTAGATAAATATAGGGTCTATATGTGTGTTCTAGACATGGCGACCCCTGGTTCCCATCACCATCACTGTAAAAACATCTGAACCACCTCATAACCAAGCCTGCTCTGAATCACTCTGTTCACAGCTCTGAATTCTGATTTAGAAGTTTAGAAAATGGGTGGATTTCTCCTTTAGGCAAACCTTGTATTGCGGATCATCTTGCTTGTATGATATCAGTTTGCTAATGCTAACGTTAGGGTTCGTTTAAAAGAGCCATGCTAAATACATTAGTTCGTCATAGCTCTAGATTTACATTAGGCTGCTGAGGAGACCAGGATAATTCACTCAGGCGTTTGCGGAAGCTCTTCTCTCTTCCCGTCAGATGATATTTCCGTTTTTTGACTAGCCTTTGTCCTCTCGCTATGCTAGCCGAGCAATGCGGTGGTTAGTATTCCTGCAGGGCACAGTAGCACCTTGCTGCCAGAGTCCATGCAGGACAGAAAGGCAGCCGAGGATGAGCATCGGACTAAAGAGCTGGAGACATATTATCCAAGCCACTGGAACAACATCCCAGTATGTTTAAGAGGGGGGACAGAGAGTAGAAAATACTACGTCTATATTTATTTCCTGTAGATGGGAGCACTCAAGGCCTTCGTTATATAGCTAGTGTAGGTTAGACATTTTCAAAACTGTGCCAGATAAAAGTGCAGAGTAAGTATATCTAATATTCTGCTGGGTGATTTCAATCTTTGTAGCATTTTATTTATAAGAGCCGCGTTAAACGGTCAGACTTTTGCTTGGGTTGAGTTCAGTCACCTCTGTAAACACTACTGACAGACTAGCCGAATCCCCCATAGGGAAGCAGAAATTAGCGTTAGCATAGAGAGGTTATTTTCTTCACGCTCAAGCCGTAGCTTTACCAGTCACAGTTCCTGACTGACTTTGTAGATGTTTCTAAGTAAAACTTTAGAATGATGGTTCAGCCGAGCTACATTTGCTCAGTTTCTAACAGTTTAGGCTGTATGTGTGAGGCTAATAGGGGGTATAGGCTTCCACTGCTTGTTAGCTACATTAGCTCAACTACAGAGGCAAACTTCAGACACCAAACGTGTCTGTGTTACCTTCGAGGCGGTAAAATACATTGTCATAAACTTCATGTAAAGTCTGGACCGTCTTTCTGAAGCTCAGACGTCTGTGCTTTGAACTGCCAAAAATATTCTCCTGTTAGCTTAGCGCTAACAGACTACTTGAATCCCATAGGGAAGCTAGCAGAAGTTAGCATTGGCGTAGATGTTTTTCCTCATGTTTTGACATTTATGGCCCACACTGAAGCCACACCTCTATCAGTTACTTTTCCTGACTGGCTTTCTAGATGTTTTTTAGGTACAGTTTTAAAATAATGGCTCCACCGAGCTGAAATATGCTTAGCATTTTTGACAGTTTAGACTGATATAAGCTTCCATTGGTTGTTAGCTACATTAGCTTATTTGTTCAATGCGAAAGCTAAAGAAGCAAACTTCAGCCAAGACTGAAGGTAAGATACATTGTCATAAACTACATGAACCGTCTTCTAAAAGCATCAGATGTCTGTGTTTAGAACAGCCAGACAATATTCTGTTGTTAGCCTAGTGCTAACTACTCCAATTCACACTGGGAAGCTAGCAGAAGTTAGGATTAGCATAGATGTGTTTTTCAGGCACACTTCTTGACTGACTTTCTAGATGTTTCTAAGTAAAACTTTAAAATAATCACTGAACTGAACTGAAATTTCAGCTCAGCTTTTTGCCTGTTAAAACTCTATGTATGGGGCTAATGAAGCAAATTTCAGAGACCACGTGTCCGTGTAAATCAGATATTCGGACATGCAACCCCTTGAGTCAAGACTGCTAGATGGTGAAATACATTCACGAATTTCATTTTTGGTCTTTTAGTCTTTTAGAAGCTTCAAATGTCCTAGACATGTTAGCATAGCGCTAACAAACTACTTGAATAGCATAGGGAGGCTAGCAGTAGTTAGCATTAGCGTAGATATGTTTTTCCTCATGGCTCAAACTGAGCCATAGCTGTATCAGTCACTGTCAGTCAGCTTTTGAATGTTTAGACTATATGTATATATATGTAAATGTAAGTTAGCATCAGTTAGCATCGTTAGCGGTTTGTGAACCTGGTGCGTGTGTGTTTGTGATGTCTTGCAGCTAGCGTTACAGTGCCCGGCAGTGCCCTCTGAATAAGGTGAAATCTAATATGTGTCTGGCAGATAGCCACGAATGTCACGTCACGCGTCACGGCTCGATGAACGCTGCTCACAAAGCACAAACCTTTCGTCCTTTGTTGACAGGGCAAAGTCAGTGTCTGCGTTCCGTGTGCCCGCTTGTTTGCGTGTGACGTGAACGTGTATGTGGGTTGGTGGGAGTCGTGTGTGCATGCGTTGAACCCACCCGTATCTCCTTATCCAAACACCGCTCCTGACCCTTGGCCCTTTCCCAGCATGCTGAGGGTCACCTGGGCAGCCCATTCCAGTCTTATACACAGACCCTCAGGTGGCACGAGGAGCCGAGCCGTTTCCATTAAACTCACTGAGACTTTCTTGTGCTTTTCTTCTGTCGTGCTTTCAATGGATGCTGAATGGCCTCTCTCCGCCCTGCCTTGTAGGGAACCCGTACCGAATAGTACCGAGAATGCCAGGTATGTAACCCTGAGGGGATCATTACGTGGGTACGGGCTGTTAAACTGCATGGAAGATGATGCAACTGTACCAATCTCGGAATTTGTTATTTTGATTCTAATGATGTTTGGTAAGGTATGCCTCCAGAAGTTAGGAGGCTAAAGAGCATTTAGAATTAGGAAGCTGTTTATCTGGGCTAGTTAAAAAAACAAAACAGATCTGCTCAGAAATTATAATGAAAATAGGAAAAACGTATTTGAAAATAAATATAACTCACTAACACAGTGAGTACTGACTTTGGGTTTGTCTGTTTGTGTGTATAACACATATGGGGTATGATATAACATATAGGTATGTATCTATACAGTCATATCATCGTACAATGATACAAAAACATGTATCTCCATTTATTTACTTTCATGTATCATTTGAACACATGAGCTGTGTGTGTGTGCACAGGTGTGTAAGTGTGTGTCTGTGTGTGTGTGCTTGTGTGTGTGTGTTGTGTGTGTGTGTGTGTATGTATGTGTGTGTATGTGTATGTATGTATGTGTGTGTGTGCTTGTGTGTGTGTGTTGTGTGTGTGTATGTGTGTGTGTGTGTGTGTGTGTGTGTGTGTGTGTGTATGTGTGCGTGTGTGTTTGTGTGTGTTTGTGTATGTATGTATGTGTGTGTGTGTGTGTGTGTGTGTGTGTGTGTGTGTGTGTGTGTATGTGTGTGTGTGCGTGTGTGTGTGTGTCTGTGCACAGGTGTGTGTGTGTGTGTGTATGTATTTGTGTGTGTGTGTACACCACATATCCCATGTGTGTGTGTTTCCAAGTTTGTATGCTGTATGTGCACAGGTGTGTGTGTGTGTGTCTGTGGGGGGGTTTGTGTGTGTATGTGGATGTGGATGTGTATATGTGTGTGTGTGTGTGTGTGCTCATCATCTCCCCGAGGAACACCACATTCCCATCCCTGTATTCCAAGATGGCTGTTCTCAGGGTCACATGACTGCAGATGTGCCTGATTGGCATGATGACCATTCAGGAGCATCCACACATGTGGACTGGCCGACACAATCCCCCGATTTATATCCTCTTAGAAGTCTGTGGGTCTACCTGAAACAACCAGTAAACCGCCAGGGAGGGCATCTACCAAATCTGGACCACCTGACCAGTTCTTTGATGTTAGAGTGTCCAGTACATGCCAAATCCAATCACAGCTGTTATTGGTGCTCATGGGGGTGTTACAAGCTACACTGCCACAAATGAGATCTCGACCTGTGAAGTGATCTTATATCGAGTTTATATGTTAATTATTTCAGGTTCTATCATTAATACAATGCAATATTGAGATTATTAATTTATTTCCAGGTATTTCTTACTTGTTTTAAGTGGCTTTAGTAAGCCACATTTGTTTGGAACAGGTCAAATTGTTTGCTAAAATAGTGCTAAAATCACTTAAAATAAATCTCATAACGAGAATTCTAAAATATATCAACTAGATTTCACTTTTTTTATGCAGTGCATTTTTTACATTTCAGGCGCAGGTGGTTTTTTTGTCCTGGTTCTAAAGGTGAAAATGCACTTGTATGTAATTCATTAGTAATATTCAAATAAAATAACTAATAAAAAAATAAAATATAGTATACTTAAAATTTAAAAAACTAAAATAAACAATCAGGCCATTAAAACCATAAAAATCCAAACCCAAGCTTGGTTGTTTTTTTATGCATTATTTATTTTTTATATTATTACACTGTATTTCAGTCATGTCGGACCAGATTCTGATTAGCTCAAAGATTAACGCTCCTAAATATGACATGCTGAAATTAAAATGAACAGACATTCCTTATTCTGGAAGGGTGGAACCACACACGAGGGCTGATTTCTGTAACTGCTGTTGGGGTGAGTGCTGGACTGATGGACTCATACGGCTGAACAAACAGACAAACCTGTTTTTTCTCCTGACACGTTCAGTGTTCATCTGATTAGGAGCTGAGAAACACGGGACCAGACGTTTCCCATATTCATATATTCATACCAGCAAAAGATCATATTACAGTAACTCAGACTCACATTACCGTAACTCAGACTCACATTACCATAAATCCAACTCACATTACCATAACTCAGATTAACATTACCATAACTCAAATTAACATTACAGTAACTCAGACTCACATTACCGTAACTCAGACTCACATTACCGTAACTCAGACTCACATTACCATAAATCCAACTCACATTACCATAACTCAGATTAACATTACCATAACTCAAATTAACATTACAGTAACTCAGACTCACATTACCGTAACTCAGACTCACATTACAGTTACTCAGAATCACATTACCATAAATCCAACTCACATTACCATAACTCAGACTCACATTACCATAACTCATATTAACATTATCGTAACTCAGACTCACATTAAAGTAACCCAGACTCACATTACAGTTACTCAGACTCACATTACCATAGATCTAACTAACATTACCATAACTCAGATTAACATTACCGTAACTCAGACTCACATTACCGTAACTCAGATTAACATTACAGTAACTCAGACTCACATTACCGTAACTCAGATTAACATTACAGTAACTCAGACTCACATTACCGTAACTCAGACTCACATTACAGTAACTCAGACTCACATTACCGTAACTCAGATTAACATTACAGTAACTCAGACTCACATTACCGTAACTCAGATTAGCCTTACAGTTACTCAGACTCACATTACAGTAACTCAGACTCACATTACCATAACTCAGATTAACATTACAGTAACTCAGACTCACATTACAGTAACTCAGACTCACATTACCGTAACTCAGATTAACATTACAGTAACTCAGATTTACATTACAGTAACTCAGAATCGCATTACCATAAATCCAACTCACATTACCGTAACTCAGATTAACATTACAGTAACTCAGACTCACATTACTGTAACTCAGACTCACATTACCGTAACTTAGACTCACATTACCGTAACTCAGAATCGCATAACAGTAACTCAGACTCACATTACCATAAATCCAACTCACATTACCGTAACTCAGATTAGCATTACAGTAACTCAGACTCACATTACCGTAACTCAGATTAACATTACCGTAACTCAGACTCACATTACCGTAACTCAGATTAACATTACAGTAACTCAGACTCACATTACCGTAACTCAGATTAACATTACAGTAACTCAGACTCACATTACCGTAACTCAGATTAACATTACAGTAACTCAGACTCACATTACCGTAACTCAGACTCACATTACCGTAACTCAGATTAACATTACAGTAACTCAGACTCACATTACCGTAACTCAGATTAACATTACAGTAACTCAGATTAACATTACCGTAACTCAGACTCACATTACAGTAACTCAGACTCACATTACCGTAACTCAGATTAACATTACAGTAACTCAGACTCACATTACCGTAACTCAGACTCACATTACAGTAACTCAGACTCACATTACCGTAACTCAGACTCACATTACAGTAACTCAGATTAACATTACCGTAACTCAGACTCACATTACCGTAACTCAGATTAACATTACAGTAACTCAGACTCACATTATCATAACTCAGTGTTCCTAAATGTAAGCGCTCCTCTGAGCGTTCATTTGAAATCTGCAGTTGTCGGTTTAATCTCTGCCTGGCCGTCTTTGTGGAGAGGTGTGAACTGGTTTTACAGCAGGGGGTTCTCACTCCTCCTCTTTCACCCCCATTGCTCACTTAGCAGCTCAGAGTCACGTTTCACACACACAAGCCCAAAACAGCCGTCTTGGGTTCAAATACCTTAACTGTCTAATTTTAAGATTTAGATGTTGGCAGATAGTTTTGTTAAGCCGGTCTCCTAACTGTACCATGTCATTTCAGTCCCAGCAGAGCTGCAGGAGATGCGGAGGCAAACCCAGAGAGTTCAGAGTTTCTCTCCAACACGGACGACAAGAAAACACCGCATTTCACAGACGTAAGTTCCCACACTGTTCTGGACTCTTTCTAGCACCAGGCTAACGCAGACACCAGTGCTGCTGCTGGAGTGTTTAGACACTGTGTCCACTCACTGTCCACTCTATTGGTGGTCATCCTCTAGTCCTTAATCAGTGGACACAGGACACTGCCCACAGGACGCTCCCCACAGGTCATTGCTGGGCTGGATAGTTTTGGTTGGTGGACGATTCTCAGTCCAGCAGTGACACTGAGATGTCCAGCAGCACTGCTGTGTCTGATCCACTCACACCAGCACCACACACACTAACACACCACCACCACGTCAGGGTCCCTGCAGTGCTGAGAATGATCCACCACCCACATCATACCTGCTCTGTGGTGGTCCTGTGGGGATCCTGGCTACTGAAGAACAGGGTAATACAGTACACAGAGAAACAGATGGACTACAGCCTGGACCTGTACACCTACAGAGTGTCCTGTATGGTCAGTGGAGCTGATAGAACGGACACTGAGTGTAGAAACAAAGAAGGTGGACCTAATGAGGTTTTGGAGATGGTTGTGGGAAGCTGATTCCACCCAAATGGAAGAACGGGAGAAGTGCTGACTATTCAGCTTCCCATGTTCCTTTATTAGTTAGCTATGTAGCTAAAGCTGTTTTAGCATGCATGCTAGCAGAACATCAGGTTTACTTTTTTTTTATTTTCACTTGACTGCGTGTAATTAGGGCACCTGTGGGAGCGGCAGCTTCAACAGATTCAGTGTTAGCTACTTAGCCAACGTAGCCACAGCTAATAAGGCATTTGGGCACTATTGGCTTGCACTTTAATAGATACGTAGAACGAACGAATGAGCGAGAAAAGCCAGTTACGTCATCAATCGCTATTATTTATGTGGAAATGAATCAGCAGCTGTAATTTCATGATCGTGACCGCTCCGTTGGTTCCCCCGTTGGATCATTTCATCATCTGGTTTTGGAATATGCACTGGTTTTGTTTACTCCATATACCAGTCTAATGCCTCTCTTCCTCTTTTGATCAGTTTGAGGGGAAGACCTCGTTTGGGATGTCAGTCTTCAACCTGGGAAATGCCATCATGGGCAGCGGAATTCTGGGATTGGCGTACGCCATGGCTAACACCGGCATCGTCCTGTTCCTGTGAGTTATTACATAATATAAATGTATGTATGTAAATGGATGGATGGATGGATGGATGGATTGGCAGCTCAATGGGCTGATGAATAGGCAGCAACAACACCCGATGCCCTATAAACACATTATAGGCCTGAAGCCGAAACATTGTTCATCACACTGTTACTGTAGACCCTTGTCGGTATTCCTGTCATGTGACCTTGGGGATTATAATAGACAGTTGTTGGTTATTGTCCGGGAGCTTTTATGCTGCACAGCCCGTAGGTGAACGAGACCGGAGCCCTTGGGTTGAATATTCCTCCTAATGAGCGAATAGTGAAGTGCTCTCATAAATATTCTAATAACGCTGTCGCTATTAAAACCACTCCACTCACGCTGATGGGAGTTCATGGAATAGCCACTCCATCTCGCTGTGCATGACCTTTTGAGGAGCAGTCCACCTGAAATCCATTGTTTTTGTTGTTCCCTTCTTGTCTATTTTCCTCAAGAGACATTTTAAGGAACCAGAACCAGTCACCGAACTCTGTAGAACTCAAAATGTTCCAGAACCTTGGTGGAAATGCTCAGAGGGAAACCACCCATCCCGCTGAAACCCAAAGTGTTACAGACCTAGTAGGAGTAACTGATCTGTACTGGTCTTTAAGTTCCAGAACCTAAAAAGCACCGGTACTGTAGTCCTGACACTCTTAGGTTCCCTAACAGGTTCTAGAATCTCAGAATGGGGCCTGTACTATAGCATAGTTTCTCAGAAGGGCCGGAGAACCCGGAATGGTGCCAGTTCTGAAGTTTGGGAAGTTTTTATCTCTTTAACAGTTTCTTGGATCTCCCTGGAATGTGGCCTATAGTCCTGGAACACTGTAGGTCTTCCAGAGAACCTGAAATAGTGTCAGTGCTGTAGTCGTGGAACTCTTTAGATCCTCAGAAGGTTCCAGAACTCGAAGGAGCACCAGTATTGTAGTTCTGGAACTTTTTGGTTCCACACCGTTTTGGTTCTTGAGTCTTAATGGAATGGGGCCTATAGTCCTGGAACACTGTAGGTCTTCCAGAGAACCTGAAATAGTGTCAGTGCTGTAGTCGTGGAACTCTTTAGATCCTCAGAAGGTTCCAGAACTCGAAGGAGCACCTATACTGTAGTTCTGGAACTTTTTGGTTCCACACCGTTTTGGTTCTTGAGTCTTAATGGAATGGGGCCTATAGTCCTGGAACACTCTAGCTCCTCTAGAGGTTCTTGACCTGCTGTGGAACTCCGGCAGTAGTTCTAGAGCTCGATTGTTCCTCACCCATTATGTTTAGATCCCTAAAAAGCTCCATGGAACTGATGGAGTGATGACTAAAGTTCTGAAACTGTTTTGAGCCTCAGGAAGGTCCAGAACCTCTGTGAAGTACCATCTCTTGATTTGAAGCTCAGATAGTTCCAGAACGTTGGTACTAGTTCTGGAACTCTTTAGTTCCTTACCTGCTTCTTGAATCCTAGTGGAATGGTTATAGTTGGAATGGAATGGCTATAGGTCCGCATCCATTTGGTTCCTCAAACTGTTAGAGAACCTGGAACAGTGTCAGATCTGTAGTTGTGGAACTGTTATGATCCTGAAAGGGTTCCAGAACCTGAAATAGCACCTACACTGTAGTTCTGCATCTCTTTGGCTCCTCAAAAGGTTGCAGAACCTGGTACAGCGCCTGTGCTGAACTTCTGGAACGCTTTTTTCAGAGTTCGGAATTTCCTCATTAGGTTCCTAATCACCACCGGAACAGGGCCTTGTAGTTCTGGATCCCTTCAGTTCTTCAGGAGTTCTGGAACACTTTAATTCCTGAACAGCTCGATGGATGAGGGCCAAAGGTTTAGTTCCTCTCAGGGCTCTCGAACCTCTGTGGAATCCTGGCAGTAGTTCTGGAGTTCTTCGGTTCCTCACTCGGGAGATCTTCAGAGGACTCCCTGTAGGAGAACGTTTGAGGCATGAGGACTTATTAAGGGATGATGAATTCACAGTTTAGGTGGACGTTCCCTTCCTGTCTAATCCCTGTGCTGGCTCGGTGGTGGTTTCGGTGTTTGGTGAATGTAATCTACAGCGTGATTATAATGTCACGAGAAGGAGCTCACGGCGCAGTAGTGGGATTAGAGCGGAGGGGTTATATAACCGCGCCGCCGCCGCTGCCCTGCAGTCCCACAGTTATAATTACTCTGTAATTCATGGTGTTTATGAAATCGCGGATGTTTATAAAGCCGCAGACCGCATCACAGGCACTCCGGGCTTAGCTCTGAGTTTACTACTGTAGTGAACAGTGGACGTAGTACACACAGTGCGTTTTAGTAGCGTGCTGACAAACTGTGCTGTCTTCACTGGATATAGGGAATGGTGATTTAGGGAATAGTGCTTAGGGGACCAGCTGTGTTCCCTAAAAATCTACATAGTGCCCTGTAGTGTACTACAATGTAGGGAATAGTGATTAGAGGGCCAGCTCTGTTCCCTATAAATCTACATAGTGCCCTGTAGTGTACTACAATGTAGGGAATAGTGATTAGGGGACCAGTTCTGTTCTCTAAAAAGTCTACATGGTGCCCTATAGTGTACTACAATGTAGGGAATAGTGCTTAGGGGACCACTTCTGTTCCCTAAAAGTGTACATAGTGCCCTGTAGTGTACTACAATGTAGGGAATAGTGATCAGGGGACCAGTTCTGTTCCCTGAAAGTCTACATAGTGCCCTGTAGTGTACTACAGTGTAGGGAATAGTGATCAGGGGACCAGTTCTGTTCCCTGAAAGTCTACATAGTGCCCTGTAGTGTACTACAATGTAGGGAATAGTGCTTAGGGGACCAGTTCTGTTCCCTAAAAGTCTACATAGTGCCCTATAGTGTACTACAATGTAGGGAATAGTGCTTAGGGGACCAGCTCTGTTCTCTAAAAAGTCTACATAGTGCCCTGTAGTGTACTACAATGTAGGGAATAGTGATCAGGGGACCAGTTCTGTTCCCTGAAAGTCTACATGGTGCCCTGTAGTGTACTACAATGTAGGGAATAGTGCTTAGGGGACCACTTCTGTTCCCTAAAAGTCTACATGGTGCCCTATAGTGTACTACAATGTAGGGAATAGTGATCAGGGGACCAGTTCTGTTCCCTGAAAGTCTACATGGTGCCCTGTAGTGTACTACAATGTAGGGAATAGTGATCAGGGGACCAGTTCTGTTCCGTGAAAGTCTACATAGTGCCCTGTAGTGTACTACAATTGTAGCAAATAGTGATCAGGGGACCAGTTCTGTTCCCCATAAATATAGGGACATAGTACTCTAATGTAGAGAACTGTGATAAGAGGACAACTCGTGTTCACTATAAGTTTACATAGTGCCCTATAGTGTACTACATAGTGCTCATATACAGGGAATAGTCATTAGGGGACCAGTTCTGTTTTCGTTAAGCCTACATAGTGCTCTATAGTACATTTACATTTACATTTACATTTAAGGCATTTAGCAGACGCTTTTATCCAGAGCGACTTACAACCGTGCTTAGTGATCTGTTGGATAATATTCCAGTTAGTCTAGGAAGTTTAGAGCCTAAAACTCACCATGAGCTCAGACACTGCCCGAACAGGGGGTCAGTGCTGGTACCTAGAGAAAGGTCATTATAAGTGCAACACAGTATACATTGACAAAGGTCATTATAAGTGCAATACAAAAAGGTTATAAAATTGCCACACAATACACACACAATTTACACGTCTGCTAGAGCTCACTCACTTAAGTGCTTTACGAAGAGACGGGTCTTCAGTCTGCGTTTGAAGACTGCGAGAGACTCCGCTGTTCTGACGCCCAGTGGGAGTTAATTCCACCATCTGGGAGCCAGGACAGAGAAGAGTCTGGACGCTTGTCCTCCATGAGTCCTCAGGGATGGTGGTTCGAGACGAGCTGTACTTGAAGCACGAAAGGCTCGAGGTACAGCTCGACTCTTCACCATCACCATAAGGTAGGGAGGCGCTGGTCCATTCTTGGCTTTGTAGGCCAGCATCAGAGTTTTAAACCTGATGCGGGCAACAACAGGAAGCCAATGAAGGGAGCGCAGCAGTGGAGTGACG
>JAMWET010006740.1:135000-140000 GCA_024036415.1 Prochilodus magdalenae
GCCATCTAAATGGATGTAGCTGGTGATCTTATAGATTCTACAGTCGTACACTTAACAGCTCCACCTGATGAGAGTCTGAACCAGTCCATATCCTGATACTCCACATCTACTCCTGATGTACACAGTATGATACTCCTCCATATCTCCACCTCTAATATATATTTAGTGGTGTAAAAACTTTGATCTTTTTCTGCACAGTGTAAAAGCTCTAGCTCTCCTTTCAGGTTAGTGAATATTCATAATGGACCGACCAATAGAATCGCTCCAAACCTGCTTAGTAATAAACCTTGTTCTATCAGCTCCACTGCAGGGTGAGGAAGCTGCTCCATCCTCCTGTACAGCTCCACTCTGAGGGGTTTAAGGTGGACTGTATAATTCCACTCTGGAGGGGTTTAAGGTGGAGTGGATAATTCCACTCTGGAGGGTTTTAAGGTGGACTGGATAATTCCACTCTGGAGGGTTTTAAGGTGGACTGTATAATTCCACTCTGGAGGGTTTTAAGGTGGACTGGATAATTCCACTCTGGAGGGTTTTAAGGTGGACTGGATAATTCCACTCTGGAGGGTTTTAAGTTGGACTGTATAATTCCACTCTGGAGGGTTTTAAGGTGGACTGGATAATTCCACCCTGGAGGGTTTTAAGGTGGACTGTATAATTCCACTCTGGAGGGTTTTAAGGTGGAGTGGATAATTCCACTCTGGAGGGTTTTAAGGTGGAGTGGATAATTCCACTCTGGAGGGTTTTAAGGTCGACTGTATAATTCCACTCTGGAGGGTTTTAAGGTGGACTGTATAATTCCACTCTGGAGGGTTTTAAGGTGGACTGGATAATTCCACTCTGGAGCGTTTTAAGGTCGACTGGATAATTCCACTCTGGAGGGTTTTAAGGTGGACTGTATAATTCCACTTTGGATGGTTTTAAGGTGGACTGTATAATTCCACTCTGGAGGGTTTTAAGGTGCGGTGGATAATTCCACTCTGGAGGGTTTTAAGGTGGACTGGATAATTCCACGAGTGCTGTTTTATAGTTTGGTGCCTTCACTTTTATTCTACAGTGAAGCTTTAAGATCAACATAAAGCGAACCTGATATGAGTAGCCATGTCTAAACATTAGACCCGTACCGTATGTAGTAGAGTTGTTTTTGTGACATCACAAGATCAATGAAACGCGCTGTTTTTGCAGAATGGCTTTCCTATAGAGCCGGACTGGACTAGGGAGGGAGTGATGTACTCAAACACTGTTTACATCTAACTTAACTACTGCTGAAAAGGAACCAGGAGAATGAGGTTTTTCATGATACCGGCCCTTTAATGAATCTCAAGTGGGCTTACACATGTTGTTTCTGACACTGTGCGACATACAACCCTCTACAGACACGGAGTGAAGGTGCTGTGTGGCTGAAAACTGGAGCAGCACATGTCTCGAAGCCTGGAGTCTGTTTTTATAGATACGAGCTTCTAGAATTAGAATCAGGATTTAGTCTGATGTAGATGTGCAGCGCCTACACTAGGGGGCAGTGAGCACACCTACCCAGAGCGGTGGGCACCCCTTTCCACGGCAGCCTGGGAGCAGTTGGTGCCTTGCTCAAAGACACCCCACCGGCAACCCTCCTGTCACACGGCTGGTTCCCTGACCTCTAGTCCAGGACTGCCCCAAATTCTGTTCGGTTCTGTTCTGTTTCGGGTTAGCAGTGTTGGACTCTACTGGTCCTGCGGAGTGACCGGAGTACAGCCCAAGAAATCTCCTCAACCTGATAGATCTCCGTGTGGCCGTTACTCTGTGCCCCCTAGTGGGCCATACTTGCATCCCATTTCTGTAATGCTGCTAGCCCCCCGTCATCATTAGCGGTGGGGGCGGTGCTTGTATGAGCTGTTTCCTTTGATCTAATGATGTGAGTGAAGGTGGTCAGTCAGAGCAAAGCTGCCCGGGCTAGCATGAGGTCAGTGTGCAATAGGAAAAGGCACTGTAGGGCAGCCATCACATTAACTGTGTTAGCCGACTGGACAGATCGCTCACACGCCGGACCCCTGGGACAGATTTTATTTGTCCTGTTAGCTGGCAGTGTATTAATGGTAGAGTGAGGACAGGCTATAAATAGCAGCCTGTGTGTGTGCGGCGCCACTCACCCTGACTGCTCACCTCGTTACCGTGGACCAAATCAATAGGGGTTATTAATACCACAGTAATAATTAAACCCCCAGCCGCATCTGGGTTTGCTGCCGAGTGGGAATGTTTGGTTAAGGAGGAGCCGGAATATTGATGTGGGGTAGACGTAATGGAAAAGACAAGCCTGGGATCATATGTTCATCTTCATGTTCATACAGTGTCACAAAGCACATAGTCCAGACTGATTAAAGGAGCCATATGTAACCTCTAGTGGTGAGTTTGCATATTGCACCCCACTGCAGGTTCTTCCCTAGACCCTGTATTGACCGTCAGATGGCCCAATTTCATTTAGCCTCCTCCTTTACTTCCTGTTTTGTGCAAAATAAAAAAAATTACAATTTGTCAAAATTTAGTTTCTCAAAATTCTTACAACACAAGCTTGTTATCTAGCACCGGAGTTCTAGCTATTTATTCTGCTTGTTATGAGGTCCTAACTAGCATGCTTATGTTATTAGTACAGTGTAGTAGCTCAAAGCGCTTGTTTGAATTTTCCCGTTCCACCTTAAATGGTGCTACAGTTACATTCTGGCTCCTGAGGTGCTATAATAACAGCTGCACCATTTAAGGTGGAACAGGAGAATTCGAATGAGAAGCTCATAAATAAGAAGCTGAATGCCGGCTCCAAAATATAAGTGTGCCGTTATTTAAGGTGGAACAGTAGAATTAAAATGACAACTGATAAGAAGCTGGATGACAGCACCAGACTGTAAATGCTGCCTTATTTAAGGTGGAACAGGAAAGTCTGAGGGGGAAGCTCATGAATAAGAAGCTGAATTCCAGCGCTAGAAAATAAATGCAGCTCCATTTAAGGTGGAACAGGAGAATTTGAATGAGAAGCTCATAAATAAGAAGCTGAATGCCAGCTCCGAAACATAAGTGTGCCATTATTTAAGGTGGAACAGGAGAATTTAAATGACAACTGATAAGCGCTAGAAAATAAATGCAGCTCCATTTAAGGTGGAACGGGAGAATCTGAGGGGGAAGATCACGAATAAGAAGCTGAATGTCGGTGCTGGACTGTAAATGTTGCATTTTTTAAGGTGGAACTGGAAAGTTTGAGGAGCAGCTCATGAATAAGAAGCTGAATGCATGATTTAAGGTGGAATTTTGCGTGAGATGAATTTGGACCACGTTGCCCTTTAATCCTCTCTGTGCTCCGCAGGTATCAGGGCGTACGAGCAGCTGGGTTATCGGGCCTTTGGAACACCGGGAAAAATGGCGGCGGGCATCGCAATCACACTGCAGAACATTGGAGGTGAGACTGCAATGTCACGCACGGAGCGTCACAGGAGACCCACACACAGTACCCAGCAAGGACAGTCCGCTCACACACCCTTCACAACTCAGAGCGATCGTATCGGAACTGCGGAGGATAAACAGCCGAGCCTTTCATCATTCAAATGGCCCTCCTTCATCCCTCTCTCTCTCGTTTTCCCTGCCGCTTTCCCCTTATGTGGAACACGGCAGACTCGACGGCTCTTCTCACACGAGACTTTCATTCATGAATACTAGAGGGTGGATGTGAGGGTGGGGATTTAGCTCCTCTGTGTGGATCAGCACACTGGGACTGGCACTGTGGACCGCACGCAGGATGACTCACTGTGTGACTCTCGTACAGAGACATCCGGTTATTAGAAAATCGATCAGTAGCTGCTGTTTAACCGCTTTGAGTGGCTCCAGACCTGCGTATACTATAGAGCCATATTCAGTAAGGCTTGTGAGCAACACTAATTAATAAAAACATGATTATAGAGCAAAACTAGCGAGTTCACCTCAAATAACTTACATCATATCAGTCAAACTGTCCTATATAGACTCGACAGATCTAATATTCCTCATGCTGAGGATGTTTTAAGCTATTATATGATTATTTAACTCATTTTTAGACATTTCTACACATATTTACTACATTTAAATTATTTAAAATTTAAGATTTATTTAAAAAAAAAAGAAAATTGTCTTCCACTATAGTGAGATTTTACTTTCATTTGGGATAAAATGACTTTAAACACAGAAAAAACATCTACAAACAAATTATACACTCATCATCAAAGCAACAGCTCCACCCAGAAGGAGGTGTGGGAGTGCGGTGGTGCTGGGATGGAGGATAAAGGGGACCAGGATCAATAACTGATGATAATTTTAGACTGATATGATCAATATTTATTGAGCTACACATACAGAAGTCTGTCTCTCAGTATGGCGTCGGGCCGCCGTGTTTGCTAACCCAACACGCCAGACGTCTCGGTATGGAGCTGTAGAGGTTCCTAATGGAGTCCTGTGATAATCCATCCCATGCAGCTTGAACATCCTCACACAGCTCCTGCAGATGGTGCGGTAGGGGTGGAGGTGGAGGGACACCAGGTCTTCTGCACGTGTGACGACAAACCGTTCATCTCGGTGCTGACCACGGTGCCTCCACACACGGACTCGTTGGGCGTCTCCACCAAGACTAAAGCGGGACTCGTCACTGAAGATGACCCGCTGCCATTCTGAGTCACTCCATGTCAGTCTGGTACGACACCACTGCAGTCTTTGGTGACGGTGACGTGGTGTTAAGGACAGTCGTGGTTACGGTCTGTGTGCATGTAGTCCTGCGTGGTGCGGCCGTCTGCCGATGGTGCTGCACTAACAGGACGACTCATGGAGGACAACCTCAGGACTGTTATCAGGTTCTACACCGTCCTCAGTGGCTCTGTTCATGTAGGTCCAGTGCCTGAGCGTGTTCAGCCGAACAGCCTTTGATAGAGCCCGTGTTTATACCTGTATGTTCTGTATGAGGTCTGGACAATCTCAAAGAACTGGACTACTCTCGTATCAAAGGATGAAGTCCC
>JAMWET010006740.1:145000-167500 GCA_024036415.1 Prochilodus magdalenae
GAAGAAAGAGAAGAGAAAGAGAGTCCTGCCGCATCATCACCTGGAACGGGACAACGTGTGATGCAGGAGCAAAAGGAGGGGACAAAAGGAAAAGCCAGGATCCCTCCGAGTCATGACACAAAATGTGCAGAGGGGAGGAAGACAGGAAAGGGAAACCGGGAGAAAATCCTGGAATGGCATGACCTGGAACGGGAAACGGGTGATGCCAGAAAGAGAGGAGAAGAAAACGGCAAATCCTTCCTGACCTGCCACATGGCTACCTGCCTTTCTCCTGCCATCGCTTTCTTCTCCCTTTGGCCTGCGGTCTAAGAGGGCTCGGGGAACGGAGAGACTTCATCATGGTGAGGAGGAGCGTGTGGGCAGGAAGAGGCTTCACACTTGGTGCGAGAATTAGGCGCTTTGTAATCGAGCTGACGAACCGAGCCGCACACGGTGTCCGTCCAGGACACGTGGGTGAGGCAGGGTGAGTCAGGCAGTGAGACCAACGCCAGCACGCATAGCTGTCATGCTACTCTTCACCCAGCCCAACCTCAGAGAGGCGGTCACTGTGTTAGGCTTGCGTTCATGATTCATGAACTCAACACAGTTGATGTTTAATGCTGCCTTCAATTCCTGTCACGTCATCTTACATCTACGACATGTAGCTGGCGCTCTTATCCAGAGCGACTTACAAGGTTAACCATATCACAGGTGGGCCAGTGTAGCGTTAGGAGTCTGGCCCAGGGACTCTTATTGGTGTAGCACCGCACAGTCACCCAGACCGGGGTTCGAACCCCAGTCTCCCACATGTGGTGGCGGCTCCGTGGCGGGTAGTGGTGTTATCCGCCGAGCTACACCAACCACCATCGTGCATTGGAGCCCACATGAACGATGTACACTCCCAACATCAGCCAGACCACGTGCAGCTTACCAACCACTGTTGATGTGCACTGTTACCTAACACTGTAGCAAGCCAACAGAACAATCGCCACCGCAGTGTTGACCATGTAAGGTTGCACAGCAGCACGATACACGTTAGCATCTTACCTGAAGGTCCTAGCTGTAGATCTAAATGTCTGGTCTCAGGCTGCTGTAGCTGTATGGTGCTAACATACACCACCAGTCAAAGGTCTAGACACGGCTACTCATAGAAGGTTCTCCCTATGTTTAGCCTAATGCTCATGAAACTATGCAGTCCACCTTAAAAAATGAATTCCAGTGTCTCAGAATTATCGTTGTGGCTGCCACCAGGCCCGTAGTACCAATCCTGAACCTGGTTAAGTCCGTCACAGGCTCCTTACTGCCCAGTACACGACGGCCAAACCGATATGGCTTTCCCTAGTCATCCCCCATTCCCAAAAAGCTCGTCCAAACACACACTCCCATATGGAACGTCCGACTGTACCCTGCTCCTTTTGGCGCTTCCAGGTGAAGTGCATTCCTGACCACAGAACGTCCCGGAAGCCAAACATATTAGCGCTCCCCATGAAGAGTAATCCAGAAATGTGATCTGTGTACACAAACTGTGATTTCCTCGCCAAGAATGTAGGGTCGGTTCTTTCGGGTTCTGCTTTCATACGAAAACATCCGCCGAATTAATTAAAATCATATTTAAATGGAATATAATCTAACCTCCAGAAATATGACAAGGCCGAGGCCGGGGCCGAGGAGGCTACGCTGCCTGTGTCCAACACATAGCAAGGTGCTAGTGCTAGTGTGTCGCTAACGATTGTGGAACGGGTTCTGTTCTGGTTTGTGAACCCAGTTTTAAACCGTTGGGGGCATTGCCACCAAAAATCATTTCGGAACCCGAAAAAAATTGGTCCACAGCCAGAACCAAAGAATCGTATGTTCTTCAACACGAACCCATCAGGACATCTGGGGGCGTCTCAGTTGTTGAGGAATGAGAAGGCATAAATGGTGACACCTTGTGTTCTGCTGGAGAACCTCGTCCACGAGCCATGGTTGGGTTCTGAATACAGAGAAACATCTGGAATACCAACACAAACACTCGCAGGTCATCTAGACGCTCCGCCATCTTGGTACTGCTGTTTACTACAGCTGTACAGCGCCCTCTGTTGGCTTTGATGATACAGCATCAATGCAAACGTCCCTTGGTTCCCTTGTCAGGCGCAGACTGGTTCCCTGAATAGCACCAAGGTTCTCAGAAGCCTGAGCGGAACCAGTTTAAGAACAAGGCTCTTATGATCAAACTGGACTGCCACTCGTCTTAAATAGGTCCGTTTTCTGGGGACAGTCCACACTGTCCTTCTGAAGGGTCTCTTGCCGTCTGCTGACCACTTCCACCACCCAGTGGCGAACACTGCGGTGTACAACTTCACCAGAAGCTAGCATCACTTTTCAGGATTTAAGGTAGCCAAGGAGTTAAAGCAGTGGGGATTATGGAATCATACTTCCAGATGATCCATATATGACATATGCCATCCATATATACCATACCTGGAGCTGGCCAGGGGTGTGTTTATGGTCTAGACAGTGGGCCACAGCCACGGGTCTTTATTCTGCAGCCGTGGTGGTGCAGTGGCCTCATAGAAGGGTCTGGGTTAGATTCCCGACCCCAGGGTCCGTTCCATGTGGAGTGTGCCTGTACCTCCCGTGTGTGTGTGGGTTCCTCTGGGTTCTCCGGGTTTCCTCCCACACTCCAAAGACATGCAGTCAAGCTGACAGGAGGTGCTAAATTCCCCCCGCTAGGCGTGAGTGAGTGTGTGTATGTCTGAGTGTCTACCCTGCGATGGACTGGCGGCCTGTCCAGGGTGCATCCTGCCGAGGGAGCGCCGGGATAGGCTCCAGCGTTCCGTGACCTACAAGGACACAGTTATGTAGAACCCTAACCTGACTATATGGGGTCTTTCTGCTGCTGCTGTGTTCAGCTGTGCTCAGGTATCTGTTCGTGGTTATATAGAAACGCGTGTCGTTCGGTGTCAGACACCACATCATCAAGTCTGCCTGACCAGACGGCACGGCTCGAGGCGATACGCTGGTGTAAACCTGCTGTTATGTGCTAATTGGGTATATGCTTCCTCTATTAGCCCCGTAGCTCCAGTACCAAGCTAACGCTGGACACCGAACACGCAGCTACCTCACGCTCTGTGTCCTTTCTGCTTTTTTCTCCCCCTCTTTTTAGAGAGTGGTATCTGGATGGTAATTACCTGGTGATGATCGTCTCCGTCTGCATTATACTTCCTCTGGCTCTGATGAAGCAGCTGGGTAAGTCATGATCCTCCTCAGGCCTTTTTCCTTCACAGGCGTCCAGACCCCTCCACCCCCACACGCACCCACCCGCCCTCTCTGTATTACTCAGAAGGTCTGAAAGACTTTGATGTAGCTGTAAACATGTGAATCTTTAATCAGAGGCTGGAAGTTCCTTCTGGGTTCGTGGTTTCGTGGCCACAGGAGTGAGACGTGTTCCGAGCTGGGTAAATAAGTGGGGCGAGCGCGGATGGACGTGTGATTGCTGAGTATTTTTTGCCAGCATGTTGATGATGACCTGCATTTTGGGTGTTGACCTAGACGATGTGGGTGTTTCTAATAAAGTGGCCAGTAAGAGACGTTGGTGTTTCTGATAAAATGGCCAGAGGGTGGAGGTACAAGGTGGGTGTGTCTATTGAAGTGGCCAGAGAGTAGAAGTACAAGGTGGGTGTGTCTAATGAAGTGGCCAGAGAGTGGAGGTACAAGGTGGGTGTGTCTAATGAAGTGGCCAGAGAGTAGAAGTACAAGGTGGGTGTGTCTAATGAAGTGGCCAGAGAGTAGAAGTACAAGGTGGGTGTGTCTATTGAAGTGGCCAGAGAGTAGAAGTACAAGGTGGGTGTGTCTAATGAAGTGGCCAGAGAGTGGAGGTACAAGGTGGGTGTGTCTAATGAAGTGGCCAGAGAGTGGAGGTACAAGGTGGGTGTGTCTAATGAAGTGGCCAGAGAGTGGAGGTACAAGGTGGGTGTGTCTAATGAAGTGGCCAGAGAGTAGAGGTACAAGGTGGGTGTGTCTAATGAATGTTTGACATGTATACTGTATGATATGTATTTATAGATTTCGGGAGAATAAATGTTGGAATGTGTGTGTGTGCGTGTGTGTGTGTGTGTGTGTGTGTGTGTGTGTGTGTGTGTGTGTGTGTATGTGTGGGTGTGTGTTCATGTGCGTGTATGTGTGTGTGTGTGTTCCAGGGTATCTGGGCTACACCAGCGGGTTTTCTCTGAGCTGCATGGTCTTCTTCCTTATCTCGGTATGTCCTACTTACACACCAATCAGCTCTGAGAGTCCCACAGCAGCGCACATCATTACTGAGCACCCACTCGCACTGTGCTGACTGAGAGAGACTTACACACAGCGCCGATTGGTTCTGGGTCCAATCAGCACTCTATAATCCTTTTACTCAGCACAACAAATGAATATGCTCATCCTTCTCTTCACACCACCCCTCAGCATCTATCCCTCTCTTAGCGCCTCCTTCTCCAACAACATCACCTGCTCCTACAGCAACTACAGGAGTTACTGTTGTTACTCAGTATGGGTGGACTGTTTGATGAGTCAAATGCTGGATTGATTCAATTGATTCTTCAACTGATTCAGTGAGGTGTTGATTCATTGATTCATGAATAGCATGAATGGATGGAATGAAATTGATGCGTGGTATAAACGAATTTGCTGACTGATGAACAAGTTGATGGACAAACAGATGGATGAAAGAATGAATGAATGAATGGATGAACACGCTTTTCTCCCATGTCAGGTGATCTACAAGAAGTTCCAGGTGCCATGTCCGTTTGTGGAATTTGCCAACCGGACGATGGATTTGAACATCAGTGCCGGCCACGGCGAGTGCACCCCCCACATGTTCAACCTCAAACTCCAGGTGGGATTCTGCAATTTACCTGACCTGCACCTACCGTGGCTAACATGCTAACGTGGCTAACATGCTAACGTGGCTAACATGCTAACGTGCATCAAACGCAGTAGGCCGGTTAGTGCAATGTAATCTTCGTCATGCTAACTGGTGGACTTGGAGGTTCTCGCATCCCCAGCAAAGAGAACGTCTGGGAACTCGAACACATTGCAGTCTTAAAGTTCACGGCTGATCGATGTGCTAAATTAGGCGGAGCGGCGGGGAATATGGGAAAGAACTGGCATTTACTGGCCGCACGCCTCTATCCCCCCCTCATTCCTTTCTCTCTCGCTGAGTTCACAGAGTACACCCTCCAGGATGGACCATTCAAGCCGTCTCCTCTACCCCATAATGTGGAACCTGTATTTAGCTCACACCCACAGTTCATACAGTTGGTGACCACAGACAGTGACCACACACACACAGAATCTTCTCACCCCTATACCGCTATTTATGTGCGTGAGTGTGTGTTGCTGAACACTTCCCAGTATCAGCATTAGCATCCCAATAAGACGTGTTGGTCTAGGCTAGTTCAGTGTGTTCTCCAGGCCGACTGGACTGGCATCCCTAATCAGCCGAGCGCTGGACCGCGTCCAGAGCCGAGCCAACAATTAGTCGCCTAAACAATTATCCCTCTGTGAAGTGCTCCCATCTTTAATGGACTATGAAGTGGTGGGATGGTAGTTAAGGAGGTTGTGGTCGAAGCCTTGGTAACCATGGGGATGTGTTTTTTTGTGGTTGTGTGTGTGTGTGTGTGTTTTCATACACTTTCAAGACCAAACTCTCCAGTAAATAAGACAAACAGGGCACAAATGTATATAAATACACACATATATATATACACACATATATATATATATATATATATATATACACTTGTATTTATCAGCTCCACTGACCATACAGGACACTCTGTAGGTGTACAGGTCCAGGCTGTAGTCCATCTGTTTCTCTGTATACTGTATAACCCTGTTCTTCAATGGTCAGGACCCCCACAGGACCACCACAGAGCAGGTATGATATGGGGGGGTGGATCATCCTCAGCACTGCAGTGACACTGACGTGGTGGTGGTGTGTTAGTGTGTGTGGTGCTGGTGTGAGTGGATCAGACACAGCAGTGCTGCTGGACACCTCAGTGTCACTGCTGGACTGAGAATCGTCCACCAACCAGAACTATCCAGCCAACAGTGTCCTGTGGGCAGTGTCCTGTGGGCAGCGTCCTGTGGGCAGCGTCCTGTGGGCAGCGTCCTGTGGGCAGCGTCCTGTGGGCATTGTCCTGTGGGCAGCGTCCTGTGGGCAGCGTCCTGTGGGCAGTGTCCTGTGGGGCAGCGTCCTGTGGGCAGGGTCCTGTGGGCAGCGTCCTGTGCCCACTGATGAAGGACTAGAGGATGACCAACACTGCACTGTGCAGCAGCAGATGAGCTATCGTCTCTGACTGTCCATCTACAAGGTGGAGCAGCAAGGTAGGAGTGTCTAATAGAGTGGACAGTGAGTGGACACAGTGTCTCAACACTCCAGCAGCACTGCTGTGTCCTGATCCACTCCCTCACACCAGCACCACACACACTAACACACCACCACCACGTCAGTGTCACTGCAGTGCTGAGAATGATCCACCACCCACATACTACCTGCTCTGTGGTGGTCCTGTGGGGGTCCTGACCATTGAAGAACAGGGTGATACAGTACACAGAGAAACAGATGGACTACAGTCTGGAACTGTACACCTACAGAGTGTCCTATAGGGTCAGTGGATCAGTGTAGAAACATGGAGGTGGTTTGATGTTGTGGTTGATCGTATGACAGCTTAATGATATAGTTAGTCCATATGGGATGTAGGTCTGACCCCACATGTTGATCCTCTGTGTTTGTATTTACAGACAGCCTACACTATTCCCATCCTGGCCTTCGCATTCGTGTGTCACCCAGAGGTGCTGCCAATCTACACGGAGCTGCGCAAGTAAGTGCCTCGATCTCCAGCACTCCTCCTGGCCTGATCTGAGGTCAGTCACAGCTAGGGGTGTAGAATATCAGTCCATCAGTCCGTGGGTGGCAGTTCAGGTGCATCCGTTTGGAATGTTGGAACAACACTCCAAAAATGAAATCTTGGTATGTCAGATCATCTTATCTTATGGAGTTTAAATACCTCAGATTTCTTATTTTGAGATTATTTAATTATTATTTTATTAATATTTATTCATATTTATCTCACTTTACTGGTAGGTGATTTTTGTAACATATTTTAAGACGTTTGATTGAAGCAAGCCAAATTATCTGCCAAGATAGTGAGAAAATTTGGCTTATTAAAAAAACTCTACAGCGTTTACACTGCGGTGAAATACAAACAGTAAAACACACCAGTTTTGCCCAAAGCGAGGCGGTGCTTTAATGAACAGTATTGTAAAGGTCTTGACAAATAAAAGGATCTTATCTGTAGTTTTTATATTTATAAAGTCTTAAGCTAATTTTAAGGTTTATTTAACTTCAAATTTAAAAAGTTTTAGTTGTTCCAAGTATTTTTAGTGACACAAATTTCGTCACTATATTGGCAGCTAATTTTTGTGGTTTCAAGCAAATTTATTAGGCCAAGCAAAATGATCCGCCAATATAGTGAGAAAAACTGACTTACTAAAATCTTAAAATTAGCTTAGAATAACCCCAAATATTAATTTTAACATAATGTCTAACACAAAACCTTTAACATTTTATCATTAATATCATTTACTAGCCAAGCTATCTTTTTTTTTGCAGTAAAAACGAGTTTCTAATAATATTTAAAAGTTATGAGCTGAATTTTTGGCCAAAAATGTATTTTTACATTTTATTGATTTTTATAGTTTGTATTTCACTACTTACATTACATTAGATTACACTACATTAGATTACATAGATTACATTACATTAGATTACACTACATTACATTAAATTACATTTCATTACACTGCATTACATTAGAAGAGATTACGTTAGATTACATTACACAACATTACATTATATTAGATTACATTATATTAGATTACATTATATTAGATTAGAGTTACATTACATAGAATAGTTTACATTAGATTGCAAAAATTATATCTTGACATGTAGAATGATCTTATATCTATTAGGTAAACTGAGATAGTTCTAAGTCATTTTACAATTAT
The DNA here is from genome assembly GCA_024036415.1 of Prochilodus magdalenae. Taxonomy (NCBI): domain Eukaryota; kingdom Metazoa; phylum Chordata; class Actinopteri; order Characiformes; family Prochilodontidae; genus Prochilodus; species Prochilodus magdalenae. The sequence goes on from JAMWET010006740.1 coordinate 153,026, forward strand.
TTTGCTAGTTTACAGACATTTTTATTTGACATTTCTGTAAATGTTTCAAGTGATTTTAGTAAGCCAAATGTTCACACTATATTGGAAGATAATTTGGCCTGTTTCATCCTAATTTTATAAAAATTTTATTGCAAAATTATCTACCAGTATAGTGATAAAATTTGGGTAGCTGAAACAAGTAGAAAATATCTGGACATCAGTTAAATAATCCTAAAATTAGACTTTTTTAATAATCAAATAGAAATATAATACAGAAATATAAAGTAATTTTACTTTCCAAGATCTCATTATTGCACTGTACAGTGTAAGTACTGCAGTCTCTGCAGTCTCTCCTATCGTAAGTTTCACGATTCACCAGATCGGTTCCTGAAGAATCGTGATCCGAGTGCTCGTAAGGTCAGACACGAACACCCCTAGTCACGACTCTGGCTGTGACGTGAAAGTGGTCACGCTGTGATTGGCTGCTGGGGTTGGGGGAGGGTCTCAGCTGTGACTAACACTGTGGATGGTCTGATGTTTTCTCTGCATTGAAGTGCCTGGCTTGTCATTTTCGTCACCCTCATGTTGCACAGTGATCTGGGCTTAACGCAGGACGCAGCCAGCATGTCATGACTCATCTGGAGCTGCTGAGCCGACGCAGGCAGTGTTTTTGGTCCAGTGCTGGCGTGTCCCCTGCACTGCATATTTGAGCGTGTCTCTGCTGTAGCACACGCCGCTCAAGTCATGAGCTCAGTTCGACGATGCTCCTGAGAGAGCAGGGAATAGAGTGAAATACACACTGCAGGGGACGACACTAGCAGAACTGGAGGACACTGGTGTCGGGCGTCAGTTTTAACCAGCAGTGAAATGTTCTCTGAGGTCATATGAATTTAGTAATGCAAACAGCTGATATGTAGGAGAAGTTTGTTTAGCCAGATTTTGAGGGATTTCAGATGGATTATTTTCTTATGTCTTTATTTCACTGCTTTAACAGATTGCTGAGGTTGTTAAGCACCAGGATGGTGGCCTATACAGTGTAACCGAAACCAGAGTGTCTGCATGTAATGTTGTGTCTCGACCAATAGATTACATTACATTACATTACATTACATTACATTACAGTACATAGATTACATTACATTACATTACATTACATAGATTACATTACATTACATTACATTACATTACATAGATTACATTACATTACATTACATTAGAATAGATTACATTACATAAAATTACATTACATTACATATAATAGATTACATTACGTTACATTAGACTAGAAAAGAATACATTACATTACATTACATAGATTACATTACATTACATGGATTACATTACATTACATTACATTACATAGATTACATTACATTGCATTAGAATAGATTACATTACATAGATTACATTACATTAGAATAGATTACATTAGATAAAATTACATTACATTACAGTACATAGATTACATTACATTACATAGAATAGATTACATTACGTTACATTAGACTACAAAAGAATACATTACATTACATTACATAGATTACATTAGATAAAATTACATTACATTACATTAGAATACATTACATTACATTACATTAGACTAGAAAAGAATACATTACATTACATTACATAGATTACATTAGATAAAATTACATTACATTACATTACATGGATTACATTACATTACATTACATGGATTACATTACATTACATAGATTACATTACATTACATTACATGGATTACATTACATTGCATTAGAATGGATTACATTACATTAGACTAGAAAAGATTACATTACATTGCATTACATTAGATGACATAAGATTATATTATTTGATTAGATAACATTACATTATATTACATTATATTACACTACATTACATTAGATTACATTTCATTAGAATAGATTACATTACCTTACATTAGATTACATTAGATTATCCAGAAAGTAAAGAGGGGGATTATGTATTTCTGAATCTACATTACAGTAAATGGGAGCTGCTAGTCATATGAACCAAAGTTCAAAATACAAAGTGGTATTGTGAGACAGAATGGACCAGGGCTAGCTGGTTAGCATGCTACCTTCAGCAGATATCTCTGCCACATCCTACATAGCAGTCTTTATCACAGCGTCTAAACAGTCATCTCTTCACCTCCTGATGATGATTTATTTCATTTTAGAGCTCTCTGCACTACAGATCTTACACACTGCACCTTTAAAGCCACAGGCGCGTCCGGTTTAATTCTGCAGGATAAAGAGAGGTTGGAAAATGAGGAGGTATAAACGAACTGAGGGTCGATTTGGTGCCTTAAACCACACAGATGTAGTGAGCGTATATTAAATGCAGGAAATAGACAGCAGACCAGGAGTGCCCCACCTTATACACACCTCTCCGAATGATTCACAGTCCATCACAGCCGTCAGTGTTCTGATGCCTGTACATCAGACACAGTGTGGAGACGGTAGAAGATCGCAGTGGTGACTAACCTGGAGTCGTACAGAGCTTACAGGACCGACTCAGGCCTAAAGAGAGAGAGAGAGAGATAGATAGAGAGAGAGAGAGAGAGTGAGTGTGTGTATTCTCTGATTTCAGCCCCACCAAGAAAAAGATGCAGCATGTCTCCAACATCTCCATCGCTGTCATGTACATCATGTACTTCCTGGCTGCGCTGTTTGGATATCTGACCTTCTACGGTGAGGCGCACGGGCACGGTCCGGTTCATTTGACTCCTTCTTTTATTCCCTCCTTTCTTTCTTCCTTTCTTTCTTTAAACCTGGAATAAACAGTGGGAGCGACACACTGAAGGTAAACTGCATGTGGTTATGGATGCTGCATGAAGTTACTGATCTCTGCAGTCGCTTCTGTTTCTCTCTCTTTTGTTTCCCCCTCCTTACTCACTGTGGTTACACAGCACCTTACAGGACCTTCCAGTGACCAAGCGAAGAATACATGCACAGAATGTATATATATATATACAGGGGTTGGACAATGAAACTGAAACACCTGTCATTTTAGTGTGGGGGTCTCATGGCTAAACTGGACCAGCCTGGTATTGTTTAACTGCACTTGCTCCAGTAGAGAGCAGCAGTGTGAAGGTTCAGTTTTAGCAGGTTAGAGCGTTCAAAATACTGCAATGCACACAGCATTATGGGACATACCAGAGTTCAAAAGAGGACATTGTTTGCACCCTGCTGGGCGATCTGTGTTCAGACATCAAGTCTATAGGTATCAAGAGCCACGGTAATCCAGGGTAGTTTCAGCATAACAACAGAAAGACGAACCTCCACCAGCATCACGTAGTGACCTGGCAATATCCCAGAGGAATGGATCTTACTCCTCCCCCTGTGCAGGACGCAGTATATGTCATTCCCAAGACCAACTGACGCTGTATTGGCCGGAAAAGGAGGCCCTACACCATACTAATAAATGACTGTGGTCTAAAACCAGGTGTTTCAGTTTCATTATCCAAACCCTGTATATATATTCTGCATTAAAAGTCTCTTCATTGTTTAATGACTTTAAAGGTGCCATAAGCGTTTATTCAGCATGCCCATTTGTCCCCTGATGTCCAGCCTATAGGTATGTGAGTTTGTTCAGGGTGAACAATATCCAGATGTGGATCTACCCCCCCCTATTTTCACCCTACGATCAGGTCCTAAAATGAAAGAAGCCATTTTCCCTGTTTTGCTGAGCTCATGAATAATTAGATGAGCTCTGCTCTGATTGGCTGGGACACCGCCCATGTTGATCACACAGAAGCAACAGACTAAATAAATAAACTAAATAAAATGAGCCTCTGTGTAAATAAGCTCCGCCTTCATACTATTTAGTTAGTGATGGTAATAGGAGCTAATGCTAGTAGCTAACGTTACCTACCCTTCATTCTGGTGGCATGGTCAAGAGATTTTATTACAATTTTTACAATATAATGTACAATATTTTCAGCTCTACTGTGTACATACACTCGTCTTTATGAAGACGGGACATGAGACTAATGTAATATGAGTATACTATATAGTTTTAATTTTCTGTGTATGTATTCTCTGAACATTTATGGAGGTAAATAGAAGGTTCTGTTGGTGAAATGTATCTGTAAGTACTGTGCTTAGACGATCTGTTAGTATAACTGCAGTAACACAGCAGAGTCGGGTATGGAGCCGGTTGCTGAGGGATTTTTCCTTTGGCCTTTGTAAAGTGAGTTCAGTGCTCCCTCTAGTGGTTAGAGGAGAATGTGACACTCAGTGGTGCATACACCACAAGCCCAAATATCTATAGACTACAGACATAGCCAGACAGTCTGATAACTGTTTCTGTGTGTGTGTGTGTGTGTGGGTGGGTGTGTCTGTGTGTGTGTATATGTGTGTGTGTGTGTGTGTGTATGTGTGTGTGTGTGTGTGTGTGTGTGTGAGTAGATAAAGTGGAGGCTGAGTTGTTGCACACCTACAGTAAGATCGACCCGTATGACACTCTGATCCTGTGTGTGCGCCTGGCTGTACTGACCGCCGTGACACTCACCGTGCCCATCGTTCTGTTTCCTGTGAGTCCGCACACCCACACGCACGCACGCACACACACACACACATACACACACACACACACACACACATACACAAACACACACACAAACACACACACGCTTACACTCACACACACAAACACACACACACTCACACACACAAACACACATACATACACGAACACGCTTACACACACACCCCACACATACACACACACACACACACACACACTCATACACATACACACACAAATACACACACAGACACACACAAACACACACACATACACACACAAACACACACACACACGCAGACACACACAAACACACACAAAACAGGTGAGGGAGCCCATCCCAGGCAGCTCTTTTAAAAAAAAAGTCAGCCCCAGATGTAAAACTCGCCATCTGTATCATACATAAGCTATATGCTTATATATTATATATATATATATATATATATATATATATATATATATATTATATATTAATATTTTAATATACAGTTAAAATATCAGAATACTTTTCATGATAATCAATATATATCACAATCTCTGTGCTGTTGCTGTGATGTTTGGTGCTATGCAGGTGAGGAGAGCCATCCAGCAGCTCTTCTTCCCCAATAAAACCTTCTGGTGGCCCAGACACATCGCCATCGCCATCGTCCTTCTCACCACCATCAACCTGCTGGTCATCTTCGCCCCCAACATCCTGGGCATCTTTGGAGTCATAGGTCAGTTACACTCTGATAAAGCTGGGATTGATTTCTGCAGGGCTTTAAACAGGCCTTAATTCTGGCTTGATAATAGTGTGCTGTGTAATATAGTGCAGTGTAGTGCAGTGTAGTGAAGTGCTGTGCAGTGTTGTGCAGTGCAGTGCAGTGCAGTGCAGTGTAGTGTAGTGAAGTGCTGTGTAGTGTAGTGTAGTGTAGTGTAGTGTAGTGCAGTGCAGTGCAGTGTAGTGTAGTGCTGTCCAGTGCAGTGAAGTGTAGTGTAGTGAAGTGCTGTCCAGTGCAGTGAAGTGTAGAGTAGTGTAGTGTAGTGTAGTGTAGTGAAGTGCTGTCCAGTGTAGTGTACTGTAGTGCAGTGCAGTGCAGTGTAGTGTAGTGCTGTCCAGTGCAGTGAAGTGTAGTGTAGTAAAGTGCTGTCCAGTGCAGTGAAGTGTAGAGTAGTGTAGTGCAGTGCAGTGCAGTGCAGTGTAGTGCAGTGTAGTCCTTTCAAGATTCGAAATTCGCCAACAGGGGTCTAGAAATAAGAACCCATTTTCATCTCACAACCAGTTTCTAATCGCACAGATAGGTCGATCAGGGCATGCCAACAGTGGAGGCCAGCAGTTACTGTTCTAACAATAGACAAACTGACTTGAGCTTCTCCTGCACAGAGCGGTGGGAAATAGGACATTATGATACAACCTATACATGATGCCTATCATACCAGACAGGAGACAGAGCAGTGTACTGGATACATGTACCGACACTCGTATGTACAAGTGACCTGAGCTTCATGCCCTTCTAGCTCCACTTCAATGCTAACTACGCTGGTATTTTTGGCAGTAACTCTCTTTCAGTCCATAATCCCACTCGTGCTGTGCTGAGTGAAAAATCCCCCCCACGGTGGAGCGCTCTTAATCTCTGGCGCGAGTACAGGAGCTCTGAATACAAATCCTGTGACCGTTACACAACTGGACGTTTTGTTTTTATCAAATTTAAAAGAATTTTTTGTCTGCCTTGTTCTCTGGCCTTCGTGCAAGTACACTGTGTCTCTCTCTGAGACAAACTCGCTGGGCTTGTTCCAATACAGCTGTCCCCTCTCACCCCTCGACGCCTCAGTGCTGTGGGGGGCCACACTTAGTCAATCACTTAATCAGAACGTTGCTCCTGAGGGGCTATTTTAAAAAAAGAGTTTAAAAAACAAGATTTATTATCAAAGGTGTAGCACAGGCCAAGCAGCAATGACAAACCAGCACAAGTGTATGGCAGAAAGCGCAGTCAGGGACAGGCACGGGCCGGAAACGGGAGAAAGCAGTCAGCGGAGGCAGCCAGGTCTAAAGGGTGAGGCGAAAGAAAGGTAGATAAACCAGAGCAGAGTTCAGAAACCAGATCATAGACAAAGGCCGATAAACCAGAGCAGCCAAAGGAGTAGTCAAGAACCGAAAGTGAGCCAGAACCAGAATCACCATCAGACAAGGAGCACGATCAGAAGTGCTATTGAATAGGTAAAGCTTCGCGAAGGGCATCTGAAAACCCGGGCTTTATATACAAACAGTGATTGAAGTCAGCTGACTAAAACTCAGGTGACCGCGAACGAATTAGCACGTCCGCGCGCTAGCATGTGGAGCTGACGTCATCGAGCGATGTCCTCTGGGAAGCGGAGTTCGGGAGGAACAGGAAAGCCCGGAAGCGTGACAAAATGCCACAGCCATTCAAACAAGATCAATCCCCCTTTATCCTAACAGGACTGAACTGAGTCAACCTAAAACCAGTGCAGCAGTGAAGCACTCATAACCAGGGAAACCAACCGTGCACTCTCCCAGCCATACAGTCCGGCGAGGGGGAGCTGCAAAATCAGCCCGTTCGTTTTTCCGTTTTTGTGATGTCACAAAAACCAACAACTTTGCTTCTATCTGCCTGTGTAGCTTAGGACATATTACCCAACCCACTGCTGAGATGTTTAGGATTTAGTGGTTTCATAAATAACACACATGATAACTGGAGGCTATGGGCCCTTTAATGGCTGGGCTATGGACTATTCATTCAGTAGTGCTGAAGTAAATAGGAGAATGGTCTAGGGCTGTACCTGACTCAGAATTTTGTCAGTGGAATCGGATTCGCCCGTCCTGGACGAGGATTCGACTATTCGTTCATGTTTTCCTCCGTGTACATTATCCAGTAATCAGTAAATCAGTCTGCACACGGTTCAGATCTGATCCTCCTCATTCAGAAAGTCAGCAGAGTCACAAGGACATACTACTGAACTAAAGGGGCGGGGCTTATGATGATGGATCTGAACTGGAGCCTGATTTAATTACAGGATACAGCGTCGGGCAGCAGCGCGTATATATGCTAAGCATTAGCGCTTATAGCTTATAGTCTTTATAATCTCACTTCTAACAGCTTCTTCAGTAGGAGGACCCCTCGCCTTTCATCTCTCATAAATAATGACCTGATAAATAAAACCAGATCCATATCCAGATAGTCCATATTTAAATTATTTATAGATGAAGAGAAGAATGGTAAAGTATTTAGTGACTGTACTTATCCTTAAATAAAGATAATCTCAGCTGTAGAGGAATAAATAATCATATCTGTAATTTAGGATCTAAAATTATGGAGTTAAATTAAAGCTAAGGTCTCCGCTCCGTTTCTGCTTCACCGCAAACAGCCGTTATGTCTAAATGAAACTCAGCTCCCTCGTTTGGAGCAGTGTTGGGCGTCTGACTGAATGAGGAGCAGAATTGGGTTTAGTTAGTTAGGACTCTCTTCAGAAGCTCCTCCTCTTTCTCTGAGACATCGTTCCCCCCGTGTTTCTCAGCTTCACAGCTTCAGCTGCCTTCAGCGGTGAGCCGTCAGCGCACGTCGTCACGTGGGATTAATTTTTTTGCAAGCGTCACAGCCCAGCTAGACCTTACATATATATTTATTATTCCATTTAATAATTATTAACATTTCTGTTTACATTCTTAAAGTTCTTGTGCATTTTTGTAAGCTTTAGTCTGTTTTACAGAAACAGTCAGTCGACTTGAGGGGTCTCAGTTGACTTAAAGGGTGGTTGGTGTAGCTCAGTGAATAGCACTGCTACCCACCAGGGAACCAGCACCACATGTAGGAGACAAGGTTTCGAATCCCGGTCTGGGTGACTATGCTGTGCCACACCAAGAAGAGTCCTTGGGCAAGACTCCTAACTCTACACTGGCCTCCCTGTAATATGATTAACCTCGTAAGTCGCTCTGGATAAGAGCGTCACCTAAATGTCGTAAATGTAAATGTAATGGGTCGTCGACTGAGGATTTGACTCGTTGACTTCTAGAGGGCAGCCCCAGAATGGTCCCACATAATATCGTGAACCGTAACCCCTGCTGATTACAGGGCGTATATCACCCCAGTGTAAAAGAGGAGTGAAGCACTCCTGCATCTAAACTTCCTGATAGTGTTTAATCACCTGACTGACAGTCTGTGATCCAACACACATGAAAAGGCAACAGCATCCACAGCAGGCAAGTTCTCACCGTCAGGAACCTAAAAAGGGACAGTGCGAACTGAACCACACACACAATCACACGCACGAGCCAGGAGTGAACAGTTTCCACACGCTCAGCAGACCGCACCAGAGCTGAGGCGATTTCACGAAGACCACAGATCAGTTCCCTATCAGGGCTCGAGTGCCACTTTCACACATGACCAAATGTACCGAACTCGCAGAGAACGCAGCTCTGGCTCTGGAAGAAAGGTATAGTGTGGAACGGCCTTGGGGGGTCCGTTATAGGAGGACAGCTGTATGCATGTAATCAACCTGTCCACTTACATCATGAGGTCAAGCTTTACGTGTCTGTGTGTGTTCCTCTTCCAGGTGCTACCTCGGCCCCCTGCCTCATCTTCATCTTCCCGGCCGTTTTCTACATCCGGATCGTTCCCAAAGAACAAGAGCCCATGCGCTCGCCACCAAAAATCCTGGTAAGGCTCAGAGACCTGTCTCACTTACAGCCCAGCGAAGGAACCTGACGTTCCCTCAGGCCAATTAGAACAGAGCTCATTTGCATATGTCAGAAACACTGACAGAGGAAGCCTGTTTAATTTTGATGTTTGTTGATGTTCTCTCTCTCTCTCTCTCTCTCTCTCTCTCTCTCTCTCTCTCTCTCTCTCTCTCTCTCTCTCTCTCTCTCTCTCTCTCTCTCCCACTCTCTCTCTCTTCCTCTTTCTCTCCCTCTCTCTCTTTTCATTTCCTTATCTGTCTCTCTCTATCTCCTTCTTTTCCTGTCTTTTTCTCTCTCGCCCCTCTCTTCCTCTCCCTCTCCATCTTTTTTTCCCTTTCTCTCCCTCTCTCTTTTCATTTCCCTCTCCCTCTCTCTGTGTCTCTCTCCCCACCTCTCTCTCTGTCTCTCTCTCTCTTGCTCCATCTCTTCCTCTCCCTCTTTCTCTCCCTCTCTCTCTTCATTTCCCTCTCCCTCTCCCCCCCCCTCTCTCCCCCTCTCCCCCACCCCTCTCTCCCCCCCCCTCCTCCTCTCTCCCTCTCTCTCTGTCCCTGTCTCTCTTTCCCGCTCCCTCTCTCTTCCTGTCCCTCTTTCTCTCCCTCTCTCTCTTTTCATTTCCTTATCTGTCTCTTTCTATCTCCTTCTTCTCCCTCTTTCTCTACCTATCTTCTTCTCCCTCTCCATCTTTTTTTCCCTTTCTCTCCCTCTCTCTTTTCATTTACCTCTCCCTCTCTCTGTGGCTCTCTCCCTCTCTCTCTCCCTCTCTCTCTGCCTCTCTCTCTTGCTCCATCTCTTCCTCTCCCTCTTTCTCTCCCTCTCTCTCTCTCTCAGGCCGCCTGTTTCGCCGGGCTGGGTGTACTGTTCATGATAATGAGCCTGAGCTTCATCATCATTGATTGGACATCGGGGAGCAGCAAAGCAAGCAGTGGGCATTAGGCCCCACCCTCTTTTCCTCCTCTTTTTCTTTTTTTGGTTAAATAAGATTTGTTGTGTTTTCTTATGCCCTCCTGTTTAGTCCTGTTTGGGGTCCTGAGCTGTAGAGCATGCATAACCTCTCAGTGTGTTGCAGACCCTTACAGTTCTCACATGCAGACGGTGCAGGCAGGACGGACTGTGTCCTGTTACACTATGCCGTCTGAAAGCTGACCAGCGGCTCAGTCTCTGGCCACAGTGACCCATAACGACCCAGCCGCAGTACTGATGGGCAGAGCTGCTGAAGGAGATTATGCATTCTCACCAAACTGACCCCAAACAGCCAACCCTCCCCTTCTCGTCCAGTTCCCATGTTTCTTTGACCCCAGGCCGGCACCATCATAGTAAGGTTTTTATTTTCGTGAGGGGTGAAGGTGGCCGCGATTGACCTCTTAATGCTTCTCCCACATCTGTGTACTTTGGTAGCAGCTGTTGCTGTTAGATAAGCTTCTCAGGACCCATAGGGAACCTGTAGTACATCATATCTGCCCAGCAACCTTCTGCTTTGGTTCAGGGGGTTGGTGTAGTGCAGTGACTCACACCTGTGTTCTCCGGGCAGTAGCCTGGGGTTAGATTCCTCCCCTGGGCAGCCACCTGTAAGGGTCCTTGGGCAAGACTCCTAACACTGTCTTTCCCTAGGCCCACCTATGTAGTGTTTCATAGCATGCTAGTGCTAAGCTAACTCAGGTGCACAGGGCCATTCTAACTGATATACAGATATTTCAGTTCTACAGTAGTTCTGCTGTTTGCCTTTCCTAACAACTACCTGGAACCTAAGCTCGCATTTACACTCAGTGATGTATCTAGAACTTCCAGATAGGCCTGTTATCAATGAGCTGGAACCTCATAGATACAAGATCAAGCCTTTTATGGTTTTATCTAATGAGCTAACCATCACCATTTCGTAAGTGAGGTCACATGTACCGTCATGTGACTGCGTCCAGGATGTTTCGTATACGCTACCTAGGTACTCTGGTTGAGTTTGAGTGACGGATAAAGCTGTATAAGGAACTTTCCAGACCTTATGTCCAGCTCCTGAAGCCCTAACCAATAGGAGAGCTAGTTCAAGATTTCCAGTCTAAAATTTGGGATAAGAGTTTGGGAATTCTCTGACGGCACAGGAGCCTGAGATTCCCGACATCAGCACAAAGCTTCGACCGTGCTACAGTTGCTAGCGGTGTAGGCTATGACGTTAGCATTGCTAGCAGACCTCTTTCTCCTGAAGCCCAGCTTTATCCTACAGCAACAACTGTTACCGCAAGTGAACGCGTTTGTGGGCGGAGCATCCCAGTGGGCGGGCTGGCAGTCAATGCGTAAACATAGGTGCCTGTGGTACGTCAGTCCACTTTGTTGAATTTACTGTCCACCCTGTCTTCGAGATATGACATGGCAATAATCTCCACAACGGCCGAGAAAGCCAAAAGGCCGTAGCTATGACAGCGCTTGGTCGTGTCGACCCCATGACCTTTGACCCTGCTCTCTCGGCCAGTTGCTGTTGTAGCGAATAGCGTCTATAGCACAGTCCCCATGTGACACATATGCAAACTGTACATACGGTGAGGTAAAATACGTGCGTGAGTCGTTTTTATATGTATGGGTTTATATATTGTTGATAATTTCTATATCCTATATCAAGTATACAGGTATATATATATATATATATATATATATATGGGCATCATGTGACAGTGATGTGTTTGCTGTTGAAGCATATCAGTTCCAAAGTAGGGTTTAGAACGTAAACGGACTAGTTCATCTGAAAAACAAAGTTAGCTTCTGCTGAAGTGTGGATAATCTACTGTAGAGTTATAGAAATGGAAAGCACAGGAAGTGGTTGGTCTGGGGTCAACACTGCCATGCTAATGAGCACAAACTGACCCTAGGGCAGATTCTTGCTGCCCAGCAGTGAGTGCTGTCGGGTTGTTTCTGGAAATCTGCTGGAAGTGGACAGAGATAACCAAAAAAGCGACTAATGTAAATCCTAACCGTACAGGGTCGTCTCCCTCGGCGGAGAAGCAGCAGTGAGGGCTGTAAATATCGAGTTTGCCGGTTTTGGCCTGATAAAACTGACAGACCTGCAGTAGAAACTTTCTCGAGAGGAGTTTGGAGATATGACCTCACTGTTGTATCTCTTTGCTCGCTCTTTCAGTAGTGAGTATTTATGTCACTGTCACACGGTCATGCTTGTCAAGGACTATGGCCTCAGAGTAACACAGACCAGCAACCTTCCAATTCAGTCAATGCTAAATTATTTTATACATATGGCACTTTCTGAAAACAAACACTACTGCACTTATGAAGATAAGTCATATTTACTGTGGGAATCAATCTTAAAAATGAAGTTGATTGATTTATAAAAAAAATAAATAATAATAATTCTTTATTTTTTACCAAAAAATAAAAAATATGTGGCACTTCCCAAAAACAGAAATGCATTTATGAACACATTCCATAAATTGTCAGGTCTAAAAAAATTCTTTATTACTTTAAATAATTACACAAGTCTAAAACTCTACAATTATACAAAAAGTTTGGTAAAATACAGCTAAAAGTAAAAAAACAAACAGAAATGGACCTATGACAGAAACACATATAAATATATATATACATATTTTGTGTAATACATTAAATAATTTTGTCAAATTAACAACTGTGAAACCATAAATCTGTCTAAATTATGCTAATTACAGCTAAAATACAACTAAAATTAACATTTGTTCCAAAACAAAAACCATAATTCAGCTTAACTGTAGTTATAAACCTAACATTAAGAATATTCAAGCTCTAACTTATTATTTAAATGAGGGAGTTATAGAATTGTAATGATATACAGCTGATTGAGACTGGACTCAAATTCAAATTCAAACAAAATCTGATAAAAACGTCAACATTTTAAAACTTATGGCACTTTCTAAAATCAAAGAGAAACGAACCCATTAAGTAATACATAAGTGGCATATATTTTTTAAATAAGTGTATTACTGCATTACTCTACACTGGAAATGCCCCAAAGGCAGTTCAGCTGAAATTCTTTTTATTAGACAAAACTGGAAATTCTAAAGCTATTTTTGAAGAATGACAGGAAACTGTATCTGAATGAGACCAGGCGGTATAGCTAGTGTTTGATATTGAAATGTTATTAATGCATAAAATTAATTGCTTAGAAAAACACATAGAGATAAACAACACACTTGTTACGATTGTGAAACGCTATTTCGTGAAGCATTAAATTTATGGACCCAAATTTGGTTTAATGGAATGTGTTATTTTTACTGAGAGCTGCAGTAAATATTAAATGAAATGTACTTTGTTGCTGGTCGGGACTGCCTAAGCACTGAATTGTGACACTCAGTCTTTATTGAGGCCAGTTCTTGATGGAGCATGAGCATCTGACGGTGACCGAACCCGTAGCGCTAGCACTTTCAGCTGTAAAGCACAATTTAGAGCCATTAAAACACTTACCTGCTCTAGAGACCAAGTGTAATCAACCATAAACTCATAAATTAATATATTTTATAGACAGGAGTTATATGGCCTTCGTACTACTAATTATAAGATGTTATAAATGAGCGTGTGAGTGTGTCGTGAGTGTGCGCATACGCGAACCCCTCAGTAACTAATGCATTTATATGGATGTTGAACATTGTGAAGGAAAGTTGTGACCTCAGTAACAGCTACCTGTTTCTATATACTGTGTACAGTGTGGCGCAAAGCAGTCAAAACAGCCTTTAAGTGCACGCGGTTCATCTTCCAGACCGAACACACCAGCGTTCAGTGTGTCCCCTGTGCGGCTTCCACTCTACAGCTTCTCTAGAACGTCTGTAGCCGCACCTCCAAAGCTCAGTCTTAGTAGCCGGTCGTGTTTTCACCTCTCTCTCAAAGATGGAAGCTGCTCTTATTCTGACGGGGCGGTTCCGGGCTACCGGGTTTCCCAGTTTGCAGTCTATCCCGTTTCCCGAGTCCAGGACCCTCCAGTTATCCTCTCGGACCCCTGGAATGGCTCAAAATCAACATCCCGGGGGGAGACTAATGCCGAACGTGCGCTAATGCAGATTCAGGGAAACGTCATAGTTTAGCTGCCCCACTGACCAATCAGTGAGCTTCTGTCTTTGGTATTCCTAGCTAACTAGAGATGCAGCACTGTTCCGCCTCAGGGTGGCGCTGGTAGAAATCAGGAGCACCCAGTTGGGCCCTCATGACCGGTAACTGTGGCCGGGATATGCCATAAAGTTTACAGTTCTAATAACGTTCCTGATTCTGGTGGAACCTGGGAATTGGTAAACCCGTTTCTTAGGATGAGGACGAGTCAGATCGTAGTTGAT